>JAIPRK010003007.1:0-10180 GCA_025469195.1 Chaitophorus viminalis | reverse complement strand
ATAATAATAATAATAACGTATTAATTAATATATTATTATGATATACCACAAATTTCTATTTTTATATTATGTAGTATATTCTAGAATAGTCAGTAGATTTAAGATTATATTGATTATTATAGAAAACTCGGCCCGCTTAGACCCGGCCATCGGCTCATTTGGCTAATTTAAAATCTAGGGTCGGGCAAATGCATACTCCTGCCCCCTCCAAATGACGCCCCTGATTATACTTTGACTAACTTCCACAATGACTCTATTGTTTGAGTATGAGCTCTAGTATTTAGATCCACAACATTTTCGGAATTATTTAAAGTTTGACGAATAAATCCATGATCCTTCTGAGAACTATATGCTCGCCACTGATCGCTGTGAATCGTTGAACGAATTTCTACCTCTCTTTCTATTATTGGTAAGTGTTTGACGATCCCTCTTTTCTACAATGAAAACTCGACGTTCAGTTTTGTTGTCTTTATTATAACACAAACCAAATACCCACAGTCTCTGTATTCTATTTCCATAATAATAATTTATAATTTATAATTTAATAATAATAATTTCGTTGATTATTTTCATCATTTGAAGTTTCGTCACTATCTTCATGTGGTTGTGAATCGTAATCACCATATTGTAAACGACCGCAATTATATTTTCGTTTCCCTTGAAAGAGGGATTCATATATTTGTACGATGTAACCAGGACCTCCCATTTTTGGTCTTTTTGAAAACTGATACAACACGTCACCAAATTCACCAACATACGAAATGACACGAATGAACGCTAAATGGTAACTGAATGTTTAAATGATGTATTTTAAAAACACCATACAGTCGTAAAATCCATATCATATCGATAATTATATAGGTTTAGATATATAGTATAAAATATAGGTATTTTATCGGTAGATCACACGTTCTACCTTCAACGCTTTATCGTAGATAGTCGTTTATCGGTAAATCACACATTGGACCGGTCTCCGAACACGTAACCCGACACCTGCTATAATTGCTCTTGTTAATTTTTCATTTGATTTAATCTAGAAGATTTAACCAATGTACAATTTTGAATGTTATTTACTCACATAAGAACATAACTAAGTATTTATAATTATTTAGTCTGGTTTATTTTACTAATATATAATACAATTAACTCATTCAGATCAGACTTTTTTTTTCATTTATCTTATTAAATAGGTAAAACAATAACGTTGACAAAGTTTTAAGTAATTTTATTTATTTTTACCTTGAAAACTGGTGGGGTCACAAAAGTGACCCGTCGGCTTGAATGGAATAAAATATACGAAGTTTGTATTTTATATTTATTTTATTATTTATTGAAAAAATCTAATATTTTTTCTTGATAACTGAAAAATGATGTGCTTAATTATAAAAAATGAAATAAAAACCTTTAACATTATTCAGTGGTAGTGTACAATTAACTTATTAAACTTCAATATACAAACAAAAAAACAATATAATCCTTAAAAAATAAAATAAGATTCTCTTCTTGAGTAATTGATTGTATTTATTCATCATTACTTCTTAATATGGAAATAAGCAAAACAATTTCTTCCTGAAGCCAAATACAAGTGTACTTAACACTTTTTACAAAAAATGTGTGTTCAATGTTTTTGAAAACAATTAGGATGCTTGCATTTTGTAAGATTTTTCAAGTTATCAACACCAGGTATATGATCTATTGTATCGTATCTTACTGCATCAGGAGGTATAAGACTGTTAGTTTTTATTTTTTATTTGTTTGTGGAGATAAGTATGTACATATATCTTCAAAATTAGATGAACATCTTGAACTCTCATCTGTAGAAGCATTACTAGGTCTGTCTTTTCTTTTTGGTGTTGTTTATTTACGGTAATTTATTAATTCATTAGCTAACTGCAGCCGAAAATGTAATAAATCTAGGATTTTATTCTTTTGGATATTTTAATACTTAGCATCTTTTAAATATTGAATCAAACAATTAACCACTACCAAATAAAAAGCATGTACTATAAGTCGTAATGTCCATTTTTTTGATTTTATAAATGTCCTATATGTACTTACAAGTTGATCGATCTTGTCAACGCCACCCATTGATTTGTTATACAAAGTTAAAATTTCTGGTCTTTCCATTTCAACATATAATTTATATTTTTTGTCCCAGCGTTTTATCATTTCAACTTCACCAGATGTAATAAAATTAGATGATATATTCACTGGTTTATTATCGTACCATTTAGGCATATTTCAATATGCCTAAAGAAAAGTTATTGATTTTTTTAGATTTTATTTCGTAAGATGTTCCATGTCCCATTTTTGACATTATTTTTTCTACCAAAAGAGGTGGATTAGCAAAACGATTTGTCCTTATCGTTCCAGCTGCATAAATTCCTTTCTGATAAAGTCGTTCAAATAATTGATAGGAAGAAAAAAAAATATCGAAATATAAGAAATGGCTTTTGTAAATTAGAATTTATTTCAGTAGATGCACCTTGATACAATATAAAATCATAAACTGTACCACTTTGTCCTGCAAGTACAAATATTTTTATGCCTCAAGGACATGGTTTCCCTTTCATATATTGTTTTACCGAAAGGGTGCCCTTAAACGGTATCATTTGTTCAATAAATTAAGTTTCGTTCCTTAACTAAACTGTTACACTTCTTTTTTATTAGATCGTGCAAAAGACGAACTTATATAAATTTATCTCTATTATTTAATGAGATACTGTTATTGTCAATTATGTGTAAATTGGATCTAAGGTGAAAAAAAGGATCCCGGGTCATGGTATTTGCTACGACATTAATTCTAAATGTATCCTCTCAGTACATTCGTACCCGTGGAAATTTTAAAGATCCCATTATAATCTGAATCGTAATTAGTGATTTTATTTCCATGCCGTTTGTTGGCTGAAATTGTATTCCTTTTTAAACCGTATATAATGTGGTATTAAAAACTATAGTATCGAAAAAATCTTCATGAAAATACTGATAAAAATAATCAAATGGTGATGGCATAGATGTAGGGTAAACTTCATTTTCTAAATCATCTAATTTTAAGTTTAAACTTTGGAAAGGTTCGTTGAGCAATTTTATACTTTTTTTATCAGTAACGGAATAGTTATTTGTTATAACTGGGAAAAAAATCGTCCTCATTATCTATACTTCCAATATCAGGATTATAACCGTCTAATAATAATTCTAAAATATCACAGTCTAGTAATTTACGAGCCATTTTTTTTAATATTTCTTTATAAAATAAAATATAAACTAATAAAAATAGGTATACGAACAGTATGATGGATAATAGAATACGAACATTCAACTACGGCAATCTAATTCATAAATGAAAATAAATACCCATGAAAACAAACTTGATGTGTCACGCAGACCGGTAGGTCACATAAGTCAATATTCAATCATATCATACCATATAATGGGAATATTCTTTTGCGATATTCTTAGATAAAAAAACTTATATTTTTCCAAAATAAAAATGTACATTTCGCTATTAATATTAAATTTATTTCTTTTCATCAAAAATTAAAACAAAACGTGAAACATTTTTCCTTAGAACTATACTAATAACAACCAACCAAAAGTCATTATGAAGATAATAATAACGTAATCGTATTCTACGGAATTTTATTCATTGATACCTATACAGAACGTTCGCCGTACACTGCACATTTAAGGTCGATTCACACTATACGGAACGTCAGCGTCACGTCACAGACCGGCAACGTTACGTCAAATATGTTATACATTCACACCAAAACGTCAAGACGTCAAACGTAAGCGTCAAATTGTAGGAATCATTGCAGTTTACTAAGGTTGCGTCTACGAAAGTGTACCACCCTAAAGTTTTTTAAAACAATTGTTATATACTATTTTAGTTGTCTTGTGGTATAAATTAAAATATAGATTATCAATTTATTATATAAGTATTTTATCATGCCAAAGTTTAACAAAAAAACGTTAGCAATGATAGCAATTATTTTGGACGATAAAGAAGAGAATTGTCACCAAAAACGTAGAACAACATGGGTTCGAGAAATGTTAATTA
The DNA here is from genome assembly GCA_025469195.1 of Chaitophorus viminalis. NCBI lineage: Eukaryota > Metazoa > Arthropoda > Insecta > Hemiptera > Aphididae > Chaitophorus > Chaitophorus viminalis. The sequence continues at coordinate 6,120 of JAIPRK010003007.1, read as the reverse complement.
AAAGAAAGCAATTTGGGGAATATCATACATTGTTCAATGATTTACAAGATGAAGAAACTTCATTTTACAAATATTTTAGATTATCACAACATCAATTTTATGTTCTATTATCTAAAATCGATTTTCAAATCACAAAACAAAATACTAAGGAAAAGTTAATGGTGTGCTTAAGGTGAATATAATAATAATATTCGTTTATAAAATAAAACAATGTTATAAACTTTACTTGTTTATTTGTATATTGACTTCACATCTTATAATATTTTAATGTTATTATAAGGCTTCAGTATGATTCAGTATTTTAACAAAAAAATAACATTTTAATACATATGTTGATTATTTGTAGAATCAAAGTTTCCATAAAAATTTTGAGTAGTAGTTGATGTTGATGGTCTAGAAATAGGAGATGGTGTTGGTGTTTGAATGTATTGAATCGTGTTTTGTGATGGTGCCACTTGAGTGTTAAAGCAAAAGTATGATGTTTAAGGATTTATTGATAGTGGGATTTGAGGATTAGCTGATTTATTTTGCAATTGTGCCCACTCTAAATCAGAAACTATCCCAAACAGTTTGTTTTTTGCCATGTGTTGGTATTCTGGTGAAAATGTTTTAACGGTAACAGCCAGCCCTAGGAAAAATGTGTCGATTGGATGCTTATATGATGTTGAGTTTTGTTCATCATTTGTCTCGTTATCCAATATATATTTCATCAAAACAAATGATGCTGTTTGTGGTTTATTATTATTTTTTGACTTAGAATAATATGAAGCGGGAATTTTCAATTTTTTTTGGAGATTTTGTTTTTTTTTATGATAGCGACCCCATAGCCTTACGTTTTGACGTAGTTTCTTTTTCACTTTCTTCATCCTTATTTAGAACATCATTACAAAAATGGTATTACAAAAGACATGCAGTCCTCATACTTCCATTTTTTTTGTATGTCCGCTGCTTGTCCACTTATTGTTTTTTTCTTTTTTATTGCCTTCCTAAGTTGGTCTCTGAGTGAGATCCATCGATTTTTACATACTTGCCTTTAATATAATATAAATAAAATAAATAAATACAAAAAAAAAGGTGGCAATTGGATGTCGCTTTTTAACTGAATGTTTATATTAGCATTTTATATACATAATAATGTTTCTAAAATATTTTTATATATATATATCTAATATATTTGTCTTGAGCTGTTTACGGACATTCTAAGTTTTTTTTTTCTCGAATTTAATTAGGTATTTTTTTCTATAGAGGTCCATAAAATTTGTTTTATTAGGTATATAAATAAATACATATAAATATAATGCGGGCCTTACAGCAACGCAGTTACGAACAATATAATACTAATAATTTGTATGGCCCACACGGCACACACCAAAATATATAAATATAAATAAAATATACAATATAATTTCCCTTAAAAGGGCACAATAATACAATAATTGCCAATGACTAGGCCCGTTGGCCCTGCACTTATAACAAATAATATGGTCGACCAATACTCACAATGTGTGATTGCGTTGAATGGCGGATTGCCTCCCACGCGACCGCAACGAGGAATGTGCTTCTGCAATAATCGAAAATAATACAAACAACAAATTAAAAACACACCCTCACTGCGTGCGACCACTCAAGCACAATCACAGACCGACGATGAATTCACACGTGTCTACAGTCAGACAACACAATTCAAACCACGTTAATCACTATGACCGCTGGTAGATACGCCTAAAAAACCGAAACTATTATACAACCGAAACAAATAGTTGATAGAACAATAAATATCAGACGGCCAAACCGGAGCACAAGACAAGACAACGTGGTTACACAACAAAATTGACTGCAGACGACCAAAACTGGAACTATATGTGCACACATAGAAAACACATGAACGAGCGAGCGATGGTGCCGACGACATTCACCACGAAGGCTCTGACCGCCGGACAACAAAAAAAAAATATAAAATAAAATGCCTCAGTGCCACCACACAAAACTGAAAACAAAGGAGCTTAAGAAAACTTTGTGACACTGAGAGCATGATTATAACTTTTAAAGGAATATAACCGGTAATATGAAGACACTGAATAACGAACACATTTTCGCGCGATAAAAATGCAATTACGTACCCGACCGGTCGAACATGGAAGTTTATCACCGCCGCTGGACAACGGTAACGGATACGCAACCCAACGCTATACAACGAACGAAAATGGTAACATAACACAACATAGACTCATTCAGCGCGAACAAATAAATATAGAAATAGTTATAATAACAATAATAATAATACATAGTCATAATTAACACTGGCTAATTAACATAGTTGCTCTGCTTGTGTTAGCGTGATCAGATTGTTTAATAATGACAATGATGCAGTGTTCAAAAAAATCATCGTTTATAAAGATAATCTTAACATACAATTTGGTATAATGTTATAATTACAATTCAATCATAGGTATTATAAAGAGTATATTTAGCAATTACTATATTTTAGGTGTTTGTAAGCAAAGTCATAGTGAATGTTGAAGGAATAATGCAAACTACTACAGACTTTGAAGATATTGAAAAAATTATAGCTGTAGTAAATAATTTACAAGCTTACCGTAGCACTGATCTTGATTAAAGGTATAGTGTAATAATAGTTTGTTAATTTGTGTTTGTATAATTTTATACTTATATATTTATAGCCCATAATCAGTTGCATGCTATGGTTATGTTGATGCAAAGAAACCAAGCACATCATTTACAGATTCCCGTTACACTGTATGATCTAAAGAAAGAAAAAATATGATAGATCCTCAGAGAATATATACTTTAAGACATAGAGAAATGAGAAAAAAATTAAAGAAACAGAAAATCATAGGTAGAGTCAAAAACATTACTTTAAAGAATATCAGACTTAATAATAAAGTATATAATTTTGGAGTGTTGTAATGTATTTGAGAAAAATATGATTTAAACTGTATTAATTAACATAACTGCTCTGCTTATGTGAGCGTGAACATCCTCTCCCACCTGGAAAGCTTATGATACTTTCCAGGATAAGGTTAGTAAAAGATTAAAGGACATGAATGGTAACTTCAATATTTAATATCATGTAGCAATAAATAAACAGAATAACTCAAGCAGAGAGCTTAAAAATTAAATGGCTATGCAATGACAATAAAACAAAAATCATAATTGAATAAATATCTTAGTAGTATAAACAATTAATAAACATGTAATGACATAGTATATATTGAAAATTAAAAGTCTGCAACATCTTCGTCTTGATTGGGAAGGCGGGCTAACTTCCGTACAGGTCGAACATAATCAGCACCAGCTGCATTCCGAACTGTAACTACCTTTACAACACCATCGGAACCAGGACACACTTTAGTTACTCGAACCATTTGCCATTGAAGTGATGGGATGTTATCCTGCTTCAGAATTGCGAGATCACCGACTGATATATTCTCAGCCTTTGAGGTCCAACGACCTCGGCGTTGCAACTGTGGTTGATATTCTGAAGACCATCTTTTCCAAAAATGTTGGACACGAGGTTGTATTAATTGGAATTTACGGATCCGATTTTCAGGAACATTCAATACATTGGGCTACCGGCGGAGAAGTCAATGGATATCCAATTAGAAAGTGCCCTGGAGTCAGGATATTGAAGTCAGAAGAATCAGAAAACGTCGCAGTGAGAGGTCTAGAATTGAGGACCACTTCAATTCTACACAACAATGTACTGGTTTCCTCATAAGTTAAAAGAGCACCGTTGCTGGATTTAACAAGATGTTTTGCCGATTTTACCGCGGACTCCCACTGCCCGTTAAAATGCGGAGCTGACGGAGGAATAAACTGCCATTCAATGCCTAATTCAGACAGTTGATCCTTGAGTTTGCTATCATTAGATAAATTGGACGACCATGACGTATCTTCTTTGCACCAATGAAGTTGTGCCATTGTCACTATATAATTTTAAACATTGACCTCGGCGAGCAATAAACCGGAATAATGCAACGATGAACGCATCTGAAGATAAATCTCGAACAAGCTCCAAATGTATTGCACGTGTAACCATGCACACAAAAACTGCTATATAGTTTTTTAACGGTGTGACCTTCCTCAACCCACTACGAATGTTGATAGGACCGCACAAGTCAACACCAACCCCTTCAAATGCCTGACATCTGATAACACGCACTGAAGGCAGGGGAACCATGACAGGTTGGAGCAGTGGTGGGCAAACTTTTTTAATGGGGGGCCACATTGTTTAAGAAATTCTAGAGGAGGGCCACAATTATAGAAAAATATGTTATGTGTTAAAGCTTTGAATCCTATAATATTATAAAAACATTACAGCATTACACTCAAATTTTACAAATTACCTTTTACTTTAAAATTTAAATAATAATTAATTTAAATTTTATTTGAAGGCCCAACCATGATAGGCGTGTGAGACATATGGAATTGTTTTTGATCTTCCATAATATTTTCGAAAGCAGGTTCTATCTGTGACGAAGCAACTTTCAACAGTGCGAAAAGGTGTTCATCAGTCAATCGGTTTCTGATTGAGTTTTTCCGCAATTTCATGGTCGAAAAAGTTTGTTCACACACATAAAACGACGTGAATATCGCCATGATTTTCTGGGCGTGAGCAATTATCTTTGGGAATTCAGCTTTCGGAAGTGCTCTATATAAAATCTAGTTTTGTGGAATTCAAGAACAATTGCTTCAAATGGGTACTGCACTGCATTTCAATAATTTCCAACTGCAATTCTGCAGATACATTTTCTGGATCTTTATTAAAGGGCATCGAGAAAACATCTAGTGATGATTGAATGTTCTTAAAATCTTGAAACCTAGTTTGAAATTCTGTGTGAAGTTTTTTCAACGCCTGACTGAATTCTTTTAGTTTGTTCGCACTCACTGGTGACATGGATTTTAAACGCAGAAAGTGAGTTAAATTGTTCTTCTCCATGCAGTTATAAAACAGAAAAAGCTGTGTTTTAAATGATTTCAAACAACCCCAAGTCTCATCTATAAATTGGTTCTTTCCTTGCAATTTTTTATTTAATTTATTATAGTATTCGAGCAAATCGGTAAAAAAAGAAAAAACGGGAACGCCAATCTTTGTCTTCGAAGATTTGGAAATCAGACAATTTGTCTGTTTTATTCTTTAAGAAATCTTGTATTTCCTCTTTTAAATTCCAAACCCGTTCAAATGCATATCCACAACTAACCATCTAACTTTCGTGTGGTAAAGAAGGTCAGAATAATCTGCGTCAACTTCAATCAGAAATTCTTGGAATTGTCGGTGTACCAAGCCCCGAGATCGAATCGTATTAATTAGTTTTGAAACTACATTAAGTACATGGGTAATATCTATTGCAGCTTTACAAAGGACGTCCTGGTGAATTATACAATGTAAAAATACAGCATCATGATTAGGATTCTGGTTCCGAAAAATACCTGAAAATTCCACGTTTTTCCCAACCATATTTGGGGCTCCATCTGTAGTTATATTGCATAATTTTGAAATAGGCGCATTTAAATTTTGGAGACCTTCGGAAAATTCGTTATAAATTATTTGCCCCGTCGTTTTTCCTTTTAACGATTGCAAACAAGCTAGCTCTTCAGTAATATTAAATTCGTCATCAACGCCTCTAATGAATATTAATAATTGAGCAGTGTCACTTCTATCCGTAATTTCATCCATCGTCACGGAAAAATATTTAAAGTTTGCTATACTCTGCCTAAATTGAATCGACAAGTTTAATGCAATGGCATTAATTCGTGTTGTTACTGTTTTTCGAGATAAACTGACAGACTCAAACTCTTTAATTTTTTCAGGACATAAAATTTTACTCATACTCACCATACAATCTTTTATAAATTTTCCTTCCCAGTATGGTTTGTTACTTTTAGCTATTTTATAAGCCACAACATATCCAGCCAGTGCAGAAGCCTTTTGAGCAGTGTTTTGCTTTGTAAACACATTCCGTTGAGTAGATATTGTTTTTTTTAGGTTTTCTGCATTTACCTTTTTTTCTGCGTCATCCATCAAAGCATATTTGGTTTTTGAATGTTTGGTGTTGAAATGACGAGCAAGGTTAAAATCTTTAAATACCGCCACTGCTT
>JAIPRK010003006.1:0-10187 GCA_025469195.1 Chaitophorus viminalis | reverse complement strand
TATATATTTTTTTTTTAATGAAAAGATTACAATATTAACTAGTCTCTCAGAGTTTAATGTGATATTCTGAAGATCAAATATATTCTTTTCGTGTTGTGAACGGATCCATTTCGCTTTATACATTCATTGAACAATTGTTGTACATAATAAGTGTTAAATATTTAAATTTTAAACAATAATGCAACTTAGTAAAATACTAAATAATATATTTTATTGGTATATATATATATATTATATACGCGTACTGAAAATAATTATATTATCATAAAATAACACGCAATGAGTTATTCCCAAGTAGGAGTTGTATACAATAATATAAGATCTAAAGTATTTACCGTCGCCGAAAGTTTTGACGTGTGTTCATACGATATGGATCGTGATAGTTTTTCCATTGAACTAAAAATTATAACTAATATTAAAACTCATCGCCGACGTTTAGTTACACAAAAGTTTGAAATTAAAGTAAAACAAGTAACCGTAAACGATGGAGTGTTATATAAAAGACTATCGTCTAAGAATTTTTACATCCTTTTCAAATATAAAAAATGTTTAAATTAAAAATTGGCAAAGACATGTTTCAAGCGAAGGTATCTTTACTTCTAACCAAACATCACTAGACTCTATAAAATGTGAGGTAGTATTATTCCTTTAAGGACTATGCCTTGGCGACGACTACTCCGAGCGAAGCCGGATAATTCAGCTAGTATTTTATATAAAAAAATTATAAATAAAACTACTATAACGTATAATATTTATGACCGGAATTTACCTACAGTGACTAAAAATAATTACAAAATAAAATAAATATTTTCTTGGTAAGTTTTTGTTTGAACTATACTCAAAAACTTACATACTTTAAAATAAAATACTTCACGGTTAGATATTATTAATACCTTTCAAAACGTCCAAATAACTGCACATTTCAGAATATATTACATTAGCACCTAAGCTAAAAACTCTGAATGCGAATTCACCTTATTAAATGAATGCTTTTATAAGGGTAGATAGTCCGACATTATATTTTCAGTTCTTGATCCAGATATTTAAGTTTATATTATAGAACGGATGCATTGGGGACATTTCTGAAGCGTCTTATTCTCCCTACAAAAGCAACTCGCTGCTCTAGTTTGGTTCCATAATGTATTTTAACTAAGCGTAATCTAATTGAAACTGTTCATCCAACGTTAACTATAATACAAATAATACGATATTAAGATTATGTTCAGCAGACCTAAATACTGTTATTTTTATGTATACAAAGGTACATTTTTCTTAATTTTACACAATGCGTGTTTAATTTTTAAGTATTTTTACTTAAATGCATGCATAATAGTAGTTCAATATAATTTTATTTTTTATTTCTATAATTTGTTATTTTTAAATATTATATAAAAAAGTGTAGTTATTATGTAATTATGGTGTATTCATATAATTAGGTTTAAATTTTTCATTCCTGTAATTTGATGAATTCAAAAAGAACACGAAAATAATTAATACATAATAATAATAATAATCTATACTATTATTATTAATAGTATTACATATGGTTACTATACTCGAATATCATTGAACAATTTTTTTGAGTAACAATATTCTATTTTTGCTTTTGGATAATCAATATAATGTTTATTTATAGACCTCAAATATTTTTAAAATACAATAGCGCTATTCTATTTGTTTAAAATTCTATATGATATGAACCATTATTATAGTTTTAAAAAATTTACAATCCGATATACGAAATTAAATATTATTTGTGCATGGCATGTTTTAAAAGGAAGAGTTCTATGGTATTGCAGTTTTATTCAATATTATAGAAATTACAAAAAATATGGTATTGGTATATTTTAAAATTAGACATAATTTTTTTTTAATTTTGCGTCATTATTGTTTTTGTGCACGGACTCCATCAAAAAAATAGTTTTATATTAATTTCATCAATTTTATGTTACTTTTGAACATGGTAAAAATAATTTTGATTCATAAAATATAATTTATTTTTCTTAGCATAAAGCTTACGTCTCAGGAGAATAAAATTTACAAAAAAAAACTTAAAAAAGAACGGGTGAGCCTCGCTTTGCTGTACAGTTGGGGGTGTAGTGTACCTCGTTTATAGGATAGGTCATTATTACAATGAATTTGTTAAATTTGAATGCACTGATAGATATCATTGTATACGAATAACGATTCTGAACGAAGTTAATATGTTTGTCTAAAATGTGTATATAATAATTTTATAAGTATTTTATATTTAAATTGAATTATAATGCAATTTCGTAAAAATTTAAATTGAAAACAGTCATAAAATTTTTCCTCTTAAGTCTGGTAGAATTTTTTTATATATTTTTGAAGGTAAATTTATGGACAACCTAGTGTTAAAATTTTGAATCTTAAGTATAAACAGAAAAAATTTTATGAGATTTCAACTATAAAATAACTTGCAAATTATGGCGATTTTAACATATTTTATACAAATTTGAACTTTATGGGCTTATAAAAAAGATTTGAGTAAAACCATCTCCGATATTTTTTAGTTACAATTAGAATAACTTATAATTAATCTTTTAATACATTTTCAAGAGTTTTCGGACGGCCGAAAAAATTGTATAGATATTTAAAAAAAAAACTTACAAAAATCGAAAATTTAAATTATCTATAAATAAGTCAAAATACTTTGAAAACTTAACCATGTATAGAGAACACCAATATAAAAATTTGGTGAAAATTTCAAGTTGTTGCAGTTTTCCGTTATTGAGTTAGAGTATTTTAAAAAAATTTAGTTTGTAAAAACGTGATTTTACGTAAAATTTCCCGTTTTTTCGTAATTTTTTTATCGTTTTTTTCGATTTTTTAAAAAAGTATTGAAAAAGTTTGATTTTTGACTTACCCAAGTACTATCTAAATTCACTTTCCTTTCAGAAAAGTTGCTTTTTTAGAAAATCGAAGCATTTTTAGTGTCCCAAAACGTGATAACAAACACAAAAAAATAAAAATAAATAAATAAAAAAAAAAACACGCATCATTGTAAAACCAATAGATTCCATCTCTCCGTTCAGAATCTAAAAATAACGTTTCAAATAATACGATATAGTCGATTTAATGCTAATACTAATATCAGTGTGGCATAGTGTGGCGGATGTCACCCTCAGTGCTTCGAATAATCACTACCCGATGCTGTGTCAGATGGGTGACTTCATCACTATTTATCTATCTTCGTTGTTCACGCCTTTATACGTACACTATCACGTGTTTAACCATTTATAATTTCTCTGGATGATCAAATGGCCAAAGTTGCCAAAACCCTCTCTAAAAAATAAATAAAATTATTACACCTTTTCAGTAAATCATCAAGTCGTTCCAATTAATAATAAATTAAGAATAACAACCAAACAATTAATACGGTATAACTACTAATAGATAATCGAAATTCGTTGAAATACCTAATTTCGTAGATATTTAATTTAGAATACAAATAAAATATTCTACGTTATTCTAATAAACATTTTTATTGGCTATACATAGATTATAAAAATCTTTAAAACTACGAAACGCATCAACATACAAGTTTCAAATATCTATAATATGTAATTTAATGGAATAGTGCGTAACAAAGTACTAGGGAGGTTTTAAACTTTATATCTCGGTTAAAATATTTTTTTGCAGATTTTCAATGCTTTCTTATTTATTTGAAAAACTTTTTAGAAACTCAAAAATTAACTTCCTTCCTTCTCCCCATGCACCAATATAATATCATTATCTATAGAAAACCTCTTAAAATTGCTATGATCGAAGCACTTCGTTTTGTCAAAAACATGTACAAAAGTACAAACAAATTTAGAAATAATTAAAAACATATGTATATTGGAAAATAATACATTATAGATTCTAAATAAGACACAATTTAAAATAATTTACCAATATTATATGCATATAGTTTATTTGGTATATAATTTTTTTTCACAGTCAGTTTATGCCGTGAGGTAATGTAGTCAGTAGTGAATAATTGTTATAATATATCACCAACCTTTGCAATTATTTAGTTATCACGAGAAACATAATATTAGAAGTAAAATATTAAAAAAATGAGTACACTTTTATATCTTGTAGCCATAATTTCTATACATGATATATTTTGTCAAATAATACTTGTTGCATGAAATATAGAATTATATATCCAACTACCATTGATTATACGTTTACTTTGAAACCGTGAAATTCGAAATTCCTCGAATTGTAGTAGTATACATAATAATGAATCGTAACATATGGTGCGTTGTAATAATAACATTATTCATAAGGCTTTCGGTGTAAACGCACGTGGTGTTCATATTTCCGCACGACCATCAAACGGCATATCGTGTGGCGTATGGAACTTCTCGAATATTGAAAAATTAATTGAAAAACTACGTTTGCTTTATTTACCACACTGCCAAATCACTGTTAACCAATAGCAAGATTAAACGACAAAATTTGTTTTTAAATATTTATGCTGGTTTAATTATTAATAACGATTGCTGGTATGCACCGCTGGTTATGAAACGTAAAATATCAAATAGTTTTCGATACCTACGTATAGCATATTAATATATTATAGGTAAATATACTCTGATGTAATTATTATTTATATTATTATAACAGTAGTCAGTAAGCGTGTTAGAGAACCATTTAAAAAATATATTTATATGTATTATATACACACTGCAGATGCGAACAGATAATTTATCACGCGACCAGCTTTTGTGCTATTCTAAAATTGAATTAAATTGTTAGTTATGTTCACGCTCATACACATTGACACACACACACACATTCACATACTATTTGGTATTACGTATAATTTATACACCTATAAACATATATAATTCTTTTATTCGATATAGTTTTCGCTATCTGTCACCTTGCCATTAAGTGTTGCGAAACAAACGTTTTGGATCGCGTTTAAATCGAAACACACGATTTTTCGTAATCGGCGTGCCCAGGTATACATTTTGTATGTGGCGGGTGGAAAAACAAAAAAAAAAAATAGTACTTCGTGCATCGTTACATTGCTCCGGTTCGTTGGCGTGCACGGATGTGTGCGCGTGTAATGTTTTGTAATGGGCGCGTGTGTGTGGGTATCTGCGTGTGTTTGCGTGTGCACGCGTGTGTGTGTGTGTGTGTTTTGCGTGTGGATGTCTCAATGTCTGTATATTTCCGTGTGTGTATGTCTGTGTGAATGTGCGAATGTGTGCGCGTGTGCATTGTATGTGTGTACGTGTATTTGTATGTTTAAGTGCGTGTGTAAACATCTGTAAACACTGTACATCATCAATCGACGGCGACGACGACAACAGAAACGTCGGGAACACCACGCATACGCATATATACGCAGTCGGCGCACGTACCGCATGTGTACTATTATGTTGTTGTACAATACTTTGTGCACGTGTATAATATTGTGTTATTTGCCGCCACGAAAACTGTTATAAACGGACGTGTAGAGCAGATTATAATATATTATGTTATAAATAGATGACTGATAAATTATACCGAATCAACATTTTACGCTTTTACGGGATAAACATCACGAACTTTTACCGATTTTTATCGTTATAGGTACTTAAATAGGGTTAAAAATAACAACAACAAACGATGTAGTTTTATAGAGTCTACATTGAATGTCTTGTGACCACAGTTATAATACCTGTACGCGTATTATTTCGTGATAACGTTATTTTTTTTTTAACGTGCATTGAATGGAACAATCGAAAAATAAGTGGTAAACAATAATACGCACGCAAGCACACACGCGCCCACAACAATTATTATTTGATAGAAAATAAAAAAAAAATTGTCGAGACAAATATTTTTAAATACTCCTCTACCAATACAAAAAAAAAAAAAATATAATTTTTAGCAAAGGATACAGGAAACTTCACAAATAGCAAAGTAGGAGACTGCATATCATAATATTATCATCTGCCGTGCACGAGTACGGCTTTCATCGCATTTTTAGACTGATTTCCCATAAGGTGGTGACGGAAATTGTATTTTTCAAAGGTGTTTATATATATATAAATTATGGATTTAGTCATAAAAATAATGTTTGTGAAGTTTGTAGTACCATATGGGGGGAGGGGAGGTACTTTACGAACGCATGAAAATGAGACGCAACTAATAATGACCCACTACTGCATTTATAACATAATAATTAACAATACGATTTCAAGTAACGTGCTAAGTTTGCTCTGTCAATATTTCACAAGTTTTTTTCTTCTTTTTTTTTGACGAGGTGTTGCACGAAACGTAGCTGCTATTTCCTATCTAACGCGATATTATATATAAATAGTATACATCTATATTAAATATGTTGCATGTACTGTTATTATAATATTACACCATTGTTGTTGTTGTTGTTGTTGTTGTTGTCAGGTGGGTGAACACATGAGTCGAACACGCGACTGCGGCCGACTATTCCGCTGACACCCTTCCCAGACCTCAGACAATCGGCCACCGTCCCACCGGCTCCGGCTACACGGTCCGTCCACAGCGCACGCCTAATGCGCCATCTGACGTGACCGTCAGCCGCCGGTGACGGCTGTGACGGTGGCCTTGTGAGGTGGTCGTGGTGGACGCCCCGTGCGCACGGTGTACGTCAGTAGCGGCGGTGGTGGTGACGGCGGCGTTGGTGGCGGCGGCGTGGTGATCGGCAACGGCACCACCGGGCCGACGTCGGCGTCGTCGTTGCTGCAGACGCCGCTGCAGCCGCCACAGCCGACGCCGCTCGTCGGCCAATCAAACGTCACCGTCGGCGATGGTGCCGTCGTCGTCGGTGGCGGTGGTGACGCGTTCGACGGCGGCTACTGGTGGTGGGCCTTGCTGGCCGTGTTTCTGGTGCTGGCCACGGCCGCCGGCAACATACTCGTCTGTTTGGCCATCACGTGGGAGCGCCGCCTCCAGAATGTCACCAACTACTTTCTCATGTCGCTGGCCGTCACCGATCTCATGGTCGCCGTGCTCGTCATGCCCGTCGGCATACTCACCCTCGTCAAAGGTACGTGCTCTACAGTAGCGTTTCCCAAAGTGTTTTCCGCGGAACCTTAGGGTTCCGTGAGACAATATCAAGGGTTCCACCAGATGTATATGATTGTTGAAAAAATTATTTTATATTATTTTTGGAAAAAATATTATTGAAAAATTGATTGGAATTGAATGGAATTGAATACATTGGGGTTCCGCGAAACACAAACTATTTTTTTAGGGTGCTGTTGTCGATAAAGTTTGGGAACCGAGTCTACGGCACCCTTACAATATAATATGCACAATATTCTTACCCCGTCACGCTTTCATCCCCTTGTGGACTTACAACATCACTGCCGCCCCGGAAACATTTCGTGTACTACTATCATGCGTATACGTAACGAAATAATGGATCACTATAGAAGTGAAATATAATAACTATTAGGGTACACGTGCCGGAATAGACAAGAGACAGGGACGTGGCCAAGGCTTGTTTTTGGTCCACGAATTATAATCGTTTTTCATTCACTGCTTATCATCCGAGGGGCAGGCTTGTTAAGAAAAAGTGACATCTGGGGCGAATACCCGGGGCCCGGGCCTTGAATAAGGCTCGTAGCCCGGAAAAGTCTATCGGGTCTCATTATTAGTATGGGACCGATATCAAGTTTTTTTTATGGTAGAGGGATGAATCAGTTTATCCTTGGAGCCCTTGTGTTCTCCCTTGTGTTCTGCCGACGAATGACGCACCCATAATACTTACCCCTACTATATAACCATATTATAAAAATCTCCAATTTCATTATATCTATATAACGAAGTATTTGAAGTATTTACCCTACCATGTTACCGCAGCATATATTTGTAATTCACATATTACCGTAATATTATAATGTATAATATAAAACAATATTTTAAATAAAACAATTATAATTATTATTTAAGGTTAAATTTAATAAAAAACCAAAAATCTTTATAACAGTTTGCGTTATAAGTCCATTTTGGCATTATATCTTATATGTGTCCGGCGTCTCCTTACATTTACAAAATTATGGCAACTAGGCGCAACGGCTCCCTTCGCCCCTTAACATGTAATCATGATAATAATATAGTATATATATATACTACATATAATTGCAAGGTCGGTATAAAAGTTTTATTATATTATGTTTTATTAATAATATTTTATTATTATTATATTCAATTATAAATGAGTATGTTGTTTTTTCCATGTTTTCATAATCCCTTCTCAGTCCTTTTTTTTTTATAAAAAAAAAAATCCTCAGTAAAAACTATTAGATTTGACAATTACAGAATAAACAGAGAAGTATATACAACATTGGTGATAGATATAATATAGTAGACAATAATATAAACTAATTAAGTTTTGTCATGTCGAGTCGTTGATATCGGAAGATATATAACATAGCAGAACTTCTCAGTCCTTAAACCTCACTGTCTGCTGATAGCGGATTGATGGATGTCACTGACACGTCGTATGTGCGATGTGGCTTAGTCATTGACGGATTGTATAAAGTTGATAATAACTTTGTAACAGGTTTATTTTGGTATTCTCGTTTACCCTTGTAACTTCATAAGTTGTTAATTTTTTATTTTCATCTTTCAGACTAGTTGGACTTAGATGCTGTCGATATTAATTTTAATTTAATTTATGTCAAACTGAATACATTTCTAACTTCTCTATACATAATGAAAGTAAATTAAAAACCACTACTGATTATTTCAGTTTTTAACAAAACGTTTCGTGCCATTTTAACAAAAAACTAATTTACGGACTTAAGTTTTACTTAAATTGAATTAAAAATTTAAAAGGTAGTCTCTAATTATATAATTAATTCCATCTGAGTGTTACATAATACAAATTAACTTTTTTATGAATTAACTGAGATAAGAACACCGATCTGAATTCAAAACATGACTAGACAAAATATAGCAATTTGATCCTTAATAATACTGTTAACCTTAACCGTTTCTATTCGTGATAATACAATAAAAAAGATTCATTTTCTTGATTTTAATTTCCCCTTGGTGAAATAATAGAAAACGCAAAGAACACATTGTCGTCATTAAGACTTATACTGGTGGTAATAAACAGACAAGGGGTTTTATTTTGAAACACAATGGAAAACATAATCGACTCGTAGGTGTATATCCAACCATCGTATTTAAAATCTACTAACATAAATGCTATACTTATCATGGTGTTGTCATAACTTACTCACCGTTCGCTAAACTTTTAGCGCTGGAACTGTAGGCAGTGTGATAAACTCATAACTTAATTTTCTCAAGCCTGACTGCTGGTTGTCAATAATAATAGTAGCGTAAAGCGGATCCTGCAAATAGAATATTCGGTGTTAATCGACTCCTTGACACACACAGTGAAAATTACACTAAATTAATGGTATTTTTTTCGATTTTTATACGAGTTACCATTTTTGTGATCGTTGTAACGGATACTGATTTAAGTTGAAATACATTTTCTTTAAAGGGAAATTAATAAAGAATTAAGTGAAAAGCACTTAATTATCACGAGGTGAATAGTTATTGTGTAATAATCATCCGTAAACAATAATAACAGAAAACGATTTTATAATAATGTGTAAAATATGATGTGGGATTATTATCGTATTCCAACTACTTTTCTCTTCTGTGAAACGTAGTACTTACATAAATGATAATAAATTGGAAACTTTAGTTTATAATTCTAGGAATTTACAGTTATTCGAGTTAAATCTGTATAACATAGTTTGTACTTTTGTAGCTCAAACTGTTTTACAAAAAAATAGATATCTCTAAGTTAATTTATATGTTCTAGTCTCAGACCTATCAAATAAATTCAAACAATTTTCATGAAAATCAGTCAAGCCGTTTCAGAGGCTGAGTGTATCAAACACTGTGATATGAGGCTTATATATTATGTATAATATACATAACAACCGGTTTCAAATTATAAATAAAGAATGATCCATGATCATCATCAGGCAAATTACAGTTAAAAAATAATTAAAATAATATCGCGACCAAATATAAAAATAACGGGTGGGCCTCGCTTTGCTGTACAGTTGAGGGTGGAGTATACCTCGTTTATAGGATAGGTCATTATTACAATGGATTTGTTAAATTTGAATGCAATGATAGATATCATTGTATACGAATAACGATTCTGAACG
>JAIPRK010003005.1:0-10194 GCA_025469195.1 Chaitophorus viminalis | reverse complement strand
GTTTAAAATTGTATAACAAAACATTTTTAGTAAGTATAGTGAAAATAAAAGAAAATAATAGTGTTTATATGTGAATATTCGAATAATTTTAAAGACTAGGTACGTAAAAAAGTATACAGAATAGCTTTAAATATTATATAGGTTTGCAAATAATTAATAAGAAATTCGTTCTTATCATCTGCGGAGTGCGAATCAAATATAATTTGACGATGCATCGTCATCAAGCCTTATAATACCACACAGTGCCGTACCCAGGATTTGTTTTCGAGAGGGGGAGGAGGGCTTATACATTCGTACTTAACTTTATAGAAAAATAGGAAATAGTTTAAAAACATATATATATATTTATACACATAACATTCAATATATTAATGTAAACTGTCACAATTTAAAATCTAAACGTCTTTCCTTTTTCGACGCAAACATATTTAAAATAGTATCTGTATCAATTTGTATGTCTCTATGTACATTCATAAGTGCTAACCCGTTTAATCTCGCCTCACCGATAGAGTTTCTTAAATAGGTATTGATCCTTTTTAGGAAAAAAGAAGCAAGACGTTTTAATTAAATATTTATATGTGGGAATACATTTTCGGGGCATTTTGATAATGTGTCTAATGCATTTTTTGTTGAGTCATTTTCTTCATTAGACCATTTTTAATAGTAAATAGTAAATATAATAATTAATAATATATAACCTATCTTGAATCATGGCCATACGGTATGAGCCCATTACGCATTACTAAAAGAAAATACCTTTTCTGTGATTTCGGGGGGGGGGAGGGGGCTAAGTCCAAAGGCCCACCCCCTGGATACGGCATTGCGACGTCATCATATTATTGTGCTGAGGATAAAAATGGAAATTCTTACGATGGACACATTTTCCGGGACCACGGGAACATATAATTACAATTTATTCGGAACGATTTGGCTTTGGGGGGGGCTTCACAGGGGTGTATATATTGTGTACCCCACCGTTGATCAAATTATCGGGAACAAAATCGTCAGTCCATCCCCTCTACGTACCTACGCGAAACAAAAGTCGTCGTGGTTACACAGATACCAGCGATACGGGTATGGAAATACGTAAACCGATTTTTTTCATTCATACTTTTCGAATACCGCGACCGCATCACATCGAACGAATTTTCCGACCGTTAACGGTGTAATCTGAGTGGAATGGATCTCTTCGCGTAAACGCAGCGTGAGAGTATAATGTTTTAACGATAATTGGCATCAGCTGCAGCACGGCGACCATTATAATATTGTATTTAAAATAATAATCGTGGGTGCTAATTCCGACGATCCCCCCCCCCGGGGTTACCCACCGTGTTCGATCGCAACACGCGGTAAATGCACCTATTTAGCCAAAACCCAGAAATAGTGTGGTGACAGTGTGACACGATATTCTATATGAACAAGCGTTCTATGCGCGCGAAGCCTGAAACGATTTACGGTACATTACCGCGAGGGAATATCGTACATAGGTACATATAATATTATATACCTAGGTATACCGGGTAGAGCGATAGTTGCACTGTTACACACGCAGCGTTATTATTTATCGAAAAAAAATTATTATTTATATTTATATTTTTTATTTGGTTCACCGTTCGCTGCAGCGTCGCATCGTGAAACGCGTACAAAAGCATAATGCGCACCAAATATTATACACCAAAATATTACCTACACCGACTTCTTGCGGTAGCTAAAAATAATTTTCTAACGATTCATTCTGCTCGCTAGAACCGAATGTGTGTGTATAGAACATTAAGGACAGACGTTCGCCGAGAATGCGTATACTATACACGGTAAACGCGACACTATTATAATATGGGCAACATTAAAGCAGGGGTGGTCAACATGAATATGTTCGCGAGGCACATGGAAAAATACTACAGTTATTATGTCAAGAGCCAAAATGTTTGTATTTTATCCTTTTGCAATTTGATCTAAGTATAATAAAGGTAGATTATTTATATAGTCGATAAACATATTGAATCGGATATTAGTCCGGTAGATTTTCTTTTGATTGTGCACACCGAAAAAATTGAAAGCCGTAATAATAATGATATTAAGTACATTTTGGTTTTTGTAAGACGCGAGTCGCATTCGACAGTGGCGAAAGCCACAAGTTGGCCACCACTGGTATTTTATAGTAGGTATAGCTGTAATTAATAAATAATGCCCATTATAATACGGCGGCGGCGCCAGTATATAGGCATGCGAGATACTGCAGGTGAAACGTGATACGTGTCGTCATGTAGAAAACGCGTCGCCGCGGCGTTCATCGGACGTAACATGTAAAGACGTAATAATAATGTGCGAGTATGATAATAATATGATATTTATTTGTTTAATTCAACGGGTTTGACCCTCGTAATGCAAACATATTAGTTATTAGACATTAAAAAATAAACATAGGTAGATTAGGTATAAGTAGTGGCATAGGTAACAATATGAATGATATGGAGAAACATCTGCAAAAGTGTAAAGAAATAAATTTATAACTAATAAATTTAGGGCTAGGAAAATGAAGCACTAAAAACCAACAATAAAGGAATTAAACAATTGCCAATAATGCTACAAAAAAAAAAAAAGCATTTTAATTAGGAAAATGCAACTAAAAAAGACTTGAACATTTTTGAGTTTAGCTGAAAAATATCAATAATATCAAAAAATAATTTATTAAACACATTTTTATTTGTTTACACCAATTAATTCTTAGGACTAACCACAATTTATAGATATCGAATATAAACCCCTATGGAAATTCCTATAGTTAGTGTCTACTAAATAATATTATTGTAAATTTATTGTAAATAAACATAGTAAATAAGTCAATAAATATCGTTCTCATTGTGTCTGAAGTCCAGACACTCAACGTATTACGCAACCACTACTCCCTCGGTAGTCACTTCAAAATCTGAGAATCTATTTTCAGAAATATTTTTCGATGAGGCGATAATATTTCACTATGAAATCACGAAATATATAATATAATAATACAATTAAAATAAATGAATAAATAATAATTTAGATAAAAATGTACGTAAATGTTCTAAAAATGTTAAATATGCGTAAAATTAATAAAAACTAATTAAAAAGCTTATAAACTAACAAAAAAGTACCAAAAAGGCATTTATTTACGAATATCATAAAAAAAAAACAAAAAAAAGCAAAAACAAATTTGCATATTTGCACTCTGTGATAAATTAATCGAATTTTGTTTTTGATTAGCTATGTCCTGGACTACTATCAAATAAAATGCAAATGCTACAAAAGCCTAGCCCTACTAATAATTAAAGGAGGTGTCCTCATTGGCATATTTCACGAGACGTTTAAGTGGTTCATTTGATAGATTTTTTGTTGTGCGAAAAGGAATAAAGAATATGAAGCATGGTGTCTATACTGTTTTTGAGGGGCTTTAAAGTTGATTGGTGATAAATAAAGAGATGGAGAGTCAACTTTACCATCAAACAAGTTTTTTTAGAAGTTTGTACCTAAGGCAGTTCGGCGATCAACAACTGTATTTAGATTATGATGTTCAGCAATAGGTGAGTATTCACGAGGACGATGAGGATATAATTTTATATATAAGATACAATAATATAAAATATAGATCATTTTAATTGCATATTTTATCTTTTAGCGCATATTTGGGTGGTTATTTTCGAAATAATTGTAACTATTATAATATAAAACAATTACTTATATTTTTATATAGTACAATTATATAGTACGATTAGTACAACTAATTAATAGGTATATAATACTCGTGAATATAACCGAATTTTCCAAATATAAATGAAACTATCGAGACATTTTAAAGAGAATTATTACTATTATCTATAAGTTTTTTATAGTAATTTAGAATTTCAAAATTCAAAATTTACATTTTTATTAATTATTCAGGAAAAATGGTGTTTTTGGCCGATTTTTGTCAGTGCATATATTTTGGGATATTTAAGATTTTTAGTGCACATTTGGTTTTGGTTTTTTTATGTATATAAATGTAAGTAGGTCGCACTACCGCAAGTACACCAGAGTGTAAATATCGATAGATGTCCATCATATTATAAGACGAGACTTAGAGATGACTGTGCAAATGTGAATGTACGGTGCATCTCGGTTGTAGAAAGTGCATACAATGTACTAGGTATTCGGACGGGATATTATCCATGTACTTAATAATATTTTATTAACGACTTGACATAACCATTCGAATGTCGAATGCACAACAACGCATCGGGTTACTGAAACCCGATATTTCACAGACCAAAAGAAAAGCAACGAATACATTTTTTATTCTTCCTCGTTGTCGATACGCGGGTAGGTACGGCGCTATAATAAATATTGCACGGTAAGAACGTGTATTGTACACTGCAGGTTGATTTCAGTAGTACGGCGCACTGTAGTGCTTTGTCAATTGTGCAGTAATTATTGGCGTATTCACATTCGACCCATGTTGGAATTATATACGTTTAGAGAAAGAAAGAGAGAGAGAGAGAGAGAGAGAGAGAGAGAGAGAGATGTAGAGCTGGAGACGTAAGACTCGTATGTGCATTTTTTTTTTTTAACAATAATTCACTGAGGAACATATAATGCAAACGTCACAAAGTTATCGTTAATTTGGTTAAAAAACTGTTCATTGTTGTTGGTTAGGTATAGACATAAAGATTATCATTATAGTCGCTGTATGTTGAATTACTGATAATACTATGAAAACATTATTGTGTTAAAAAACAATCTTTTATCGTTCAAATACGACTATTCACGAAAGTTGGCTCGAACTATATGAATACAAACATTATAAACCAAAAAATCATGTGTATTTAAAATAAACTCAAGATTTTTATGGAAATCAGTTGTTAACGGTATGTTATATTTTTGATACGACTACGTTCTTGGACCTCGTCATAGAAACATAGAAATAGAATATTCGAATTCGGTCTATTCCGTATATAATATAATATAATATTGTGTATCAGTTATTATTATTATTATTATTATTAGTATCTAATATTTTTAGCGAATACAAGATTTGGAAATATTATTATTATAAGTATTGTATTGTATGTAAGTATAAAATGCAAAACATTTAATAAATAATTACATTAAAATAATCATTAAAATCACTCTAAACATATTTTCAGGATTTGTATGGGAAAAAATGAAGAAAATAAATTTATTTAAGAATTCAAATTGTATTTTTTTCTTCTATACGATTAAAAACATTAAATAAGATGGGTGGTAAAAAATTTTAACAAAAAAAAAAAAAAACGTGATGGAAAATTAGACTGTGATTATTATATAGTCCGTAGGTATAATAAACAGGTCTACGGAACCTAAAAATATATAATTATATAAGATGTATACGATATTATAGTATTTGTCAGTATTATATCTATTTTGTAAGAAAATATACCTATTAATAATAATAAATTTAGCACAAAAAAATATATTTTCATGGATTGAAACAAGAGTAAACAAGTCAAATTTAATTTTTACCTCGTTATCTTCAATCATATTTCGACCCCGTTAAAAGTATATAAAGTTGAGTAAAAAATAAAAAATTATTCAATTAAGTCGTCGTAAACATTAGGTATGCTATTAACATTATTTATTTATTTATTTTAATTTCAACGGGGCAAGCCCTACAAAGAGATAATATATAATCTAAACAAGACATAACAATGATAATAATATAAAAAATCACAAACGTAATTTATTAATAGTAATAATTATAAATTTAAACATAATACTGTGGAAGATATATAATAATAATAATAATAATAATAATAACAATAAAAATGATTAAACATGAGAAAAAAGACAAAGCCCTAACCATAATGCAATCCCGAGATAAATAAAAAAAATCAACATAATTATAAATTTGATCGCAAAGAGTGGTGAGCGATCTTGGGAAAAAATAATCGGTACGAATTTTTTCCTAAAAAGAAGGAATGAAAAATAAATTTGGTTTTCTCATTGGATAATTAATATGTGTTATGATACTTATTTATTACTTAGTAATTCGGGACAATCAATATTATAATTCAGAAGATTATATATAAATATGATGTTAGATATTTTACATCTAACCTCATATGACCGAATAAAGATAGAATCTGTAACTGACATCGAGTCTCTGGAAATAGGTATTTTTAAGCAATTAATTTTAAAAATGTATATTGAACATTGTCAACAAGTTGATCGGTTGAATTTTGACCCCATATTAATGACCCAAATTCTAAGTTAGACTTAACAAGGGAGTAATAGAGCGTTTTTAGTGCTTGAATATTTTTAAAATCTCTGGTATTTCACTATATAAAATCAAACATTCTAAATGTCTTATTAGTAAATATGTTAGTATTAGAAGAGAAAGAAAAATTATAGAAAAAAAAACAACACCCAATTATACTTAACTTTGAGTACAATATTAACTACACCTGAATAAATGTATTATATATTACGGACTATAATGATATCTTATTTGTTCTATTGTCCATTAATGTAAGATGGTAACTAGTTATGTATGGTTTAACACAAGTGGTTAGTAAGATGAGTAAGTAGTAAAAAAATAAACATAAATTTCAATTTTTTTTATATATTAACAACTTTTTTGATAAACAAATTTTATTTTACGAAAAATTCTTTTTTTTCCCCCCTCCGATCATAAAACAAATATCTAAGTTTAGTAAGAATTTTAAATTTTTTTTTTTATGAAACATGTTCTAAAGACAAGAAAGTTGTGGATGTATACTAGAAATGTATCAGATTATTTTTTATCAAAAATATGGCTTTTCTGAGACCTTTATAGAGATTTCTGATGGGGCCCTTTAGAACCAGTTCGACACTGAATTCACAGTGTGTAGTATGGTGTATACTGTAAAGTGTATTTCGTTAGTCGCCACGTTTAAAATTGACGATAAGTGGAATTGACACAAAAGAGCATATATTTAGTGTAACCGCTGATAACCAGAGACGAAAGAAAAAACAATATGAAAGTCTGTGTTTAAAAATCTGTGGGCGTAACATGCCAAACTAATGTATACACAAATGGCATATTTCAGATATATTTATACATACATGGAACTTTAATTTAATTTTTGTTATTTTAGCGAACAAATAGTTACATATTTCGAAATTCGTTTTCTCCATTTCGATTGAATAAGTTTCTTTGAGTTATTCAAAGTAGTATGGAAAAATAAATAAAAGCGAATGATAATCCCATCCATCACATCGGGTATTTTCAAAAATAAATTTATTTTATTTCGTATTCGAAATTAAAATTTTGGTAAACGAAAATTTCAGTAAAAAGTACAAATTGTAATTGTTGATGAACCACATACATATTATATAAGTATATATTATATACCTACATATTTGTAATAAACGTCATTGTTTAGCGTTGTAGTATAATAGTAAAAACTCTATTGCAAGTCTGCAAATACAATTTTTTGCGCATTGCATAACATATTTTAAATAATAGAATAATATATTAATATATAGTTATGGCATTCATTATTTAATTTATGACATTCATCATTGTTATGAAATCATTTGACACAGTATAAATGGTTCTCATTTTTTTGGATTTATTGGCGAAAAATGAACGATAATGTATTGTTAATGATTACAAATAATGTATAAATACGCTAACACCCTTTACATCATCTATCTTTTTTTTTTTAAGTAACATATTTATTAGATTATAACTTCTATATAGACCGTAAATGGTTTTGGGATATCTTACGGTTTATACCGTTAGTTTATACACACAAAGAAATAAAACAAATTATTAAAGAATAACGTTTAGTATTATATAAATTTGTATACTTTCCAATGAAGTTATACGTATTAGCCAAATAAAGTTTCATATTTTCTTCACCGTATAATATAATATTATTGATCTATTATATTTTGCCGTATGTCGTCAACGTAATATATGATGGTTATACCAATCGTATTCTTATTAATAATTACTAATAATCGTACTTATTATACATCCACATGGGAGAAAAAAACTTTGTTCGCAATAATTGTGCACAGTTTTTTGCATAATACTATAAAAGATCACATTTTCAGCAGTTATCGCGGTACATACGCAATACACGGGCGCTGAACGTTTGGTCACATTGGCCCAAAAGCCAACACGTTTGGGTACAAATAGACACAACGTTTGGACACATAAAATAAAAGGGTACACAATACACATACTATATAAGACACGTTTGGGTATACTTTATAAACACGTGATTATAAACCAATTATCGTAATATACGCGACTACGAATTTATACGTATTTATTTTACGTAATTTGTTATTTTGATTCATGAAGACTATATTAATCATGAAGCTTTTCAAGAAGAAACCATTACAAAACAAAAAATCAATATTAAAGTACTGTCAGTATTAAAAAGAAAGGCAACAACAGATTTAAATGCGAAACCAAATAAACTCATAAGACAAGAACTCCGCAATTGTTAAGATTCAGGTAATCTCAATCATTCCGACGTTCATTTATTTCGTAAAAGTATTTATAAAGCTCGGAGAAAATTATTTCCTAAAGTTCCAAAGTGTTTTTTAGAAGCAAAAGCTATGATATATGAATTTAACTTAATATTTTATTTTAATAAAATAATTAAAATATTAATAGTAAAAAAAATAAATAATAAACATTTTTGGGAGACTATTAAGAGTCAATCTCCTTGTGGTGTCTCCTGGGTAACGTTAATAGGTTCTAGAAAATAAAATGTAAAAGTATATAAGTAAAAAACGTGCACCTAAACGTTAGTACCCAAACGCAGTATTATTTTTAAAAGTATTATGTGACCCAAACGTTGTATTGCTTTTTGGGGTCTGAAAAAAAGTGTACCTGAATGTGTGTTCCCAATCGTTTTCCCGAATCTCAGGTAAAAATATGGTTTTGTGCCCAATCGTGTTACGGCCCAATACACATTTAAGACACAACTTAAGACTTTGCATACTCTGTAACAAGTGAACAGGACAGGGCCGTAGCTAGGAATTTTCTATGGGGAGGGTCCAGTTCTATAGATATGAATTTGATATAGGATATCATTATAGGAAATTACATTGAGTTCAAAATTGTGAGAATAAAATATTATATTTTCATGATAACACCAAGTCAATTTTTCTCGGCTTCATAGCCAATATTTCATTCAATACTTCATCTGGCGTGAAAACTCTTATCAATTATCATTTCATCACAATGCACCACGATGTAGATATTATCGATTTTATCTACATCGTGCAACGCACTTCAGGCACTATTATATATCTGGAGCATAATAATATAAATTTACTATACTAAAATTATAGTAATACCGTAAGTAAAAAAAAGGTTTAAAAAATAAACATTTTAAATTTTAGAATAAACTAGAATTTTTCTACCTTGTTAAAGGAGGGGGTTTGAACCCCTAACCCCCCTTCCCGTAGCTACGGCCCTGTTCAACAGGATGACCGTTAATTCGGTTTCCGACGTATATTGGACACAACTAGGGGAAATAATTGGTTTAATTAATTTGCTAAGCATTATATACAATATTCTACGGTACGCACCTATACAGAAACCAGCACTTTGAACACATTATTAATTGTATTGGTAATCACATCCCATCACTTATGTCATTCATTGCAGTTAATGCACATGATTTCCACGTCGTCTAGTGGACACTACCTAATGTCATGATAATGCGCACTGTTGAGGACGAAGAATCCCTGAACGTTGAGCGCGTGTGAGTGGGCTGTAGCCCATAAGCGCAAAATATGACCCAAACGCAACCCAAAAGTCCATAATCAAAAATCCATATCCCATAAGCGCAAAAAAACAATTACTTTTTTAATAACCCATAAGCCCAAATTAATTTTATAAAAAAAAGTGTATTTTATTAAAATCTTATAGTTAAAAACGTATAGTTATTAATATACTATGCTATTCGTGATTATAAAATGTGTATATAAATATAAAAATATATAAATAATTATGAAAATTGTATTTAATTCAATAACAACAACTAATAGATGTTTTGTTTAAGATCAATAAAAAAAAGAACGGGTGGGCCTCGCTTTGCTGTACAGTTGGGGGTGGAGTGTACCTCGTTTATAGGATAGGTCATTATTACAATGGATTTGTTAAATTTGAATGCAATGATAGATATCATTGTAAAC
>JAIPRK010003004.1:0-10206 GCA_025469195.1 Chaitophorus viminalis | reverse complement strand
CTGCTGGCGTCACGTTAATAGAGTCGGATTCATTGTCGGAGTCTGTTAATCTGTCCTGAACACGTGCGGGTCTCGGGTTTTCCTTATCTAGGACGGATGTTGGTGCCGTGCTGGCGGGGTCGAGTTTATCGTTAGGGTCTAGTATGCTTCTATCGGATGAGTCATCGCGTGCACGTGCAGGGTCCGAGCTTGCTTTATCTACGACGGATGTTGGTGCCGTGCTGGCGGCTGCCCGCTGTGTGGGTTTAAAGTCAAACAGCGTATCGTCGTCTGTCGAGTCGTAAATGTCAAAGGGGAGAAGTTGTTTATGTCTTTCCTTGGGTCCCGTATCTCGAGTGGTCTGGTCTGTTTGCGTGGGATTTCGTGACAGGGCGTCCGCGTTACAGTTTATCTTCCCTGCCTTATATACAACTTTATATTCATACTCCGCGAGTTTCAGACGCCATCTGATTAAACGTGAAGTAGGATCCTTCACGGAATTAAGCCACACAAGGGGCTTATGGTCTGTGACCAATGTAAATGTATTTCCGTATAGGTACGGTCTAAAGTAATTCACGCAATATACGATCGCAAGCAGTTCCTTTTCTATAACGGAATAGTTTTGCTCGGCTTTGTTGAGAAGTCTCGAGGCATATGCTATCGGTCTGTCCTTTCCTATCGTTCCCTGACTGAGGATCCCACCTACCGCGTAACCGGATGCGTCGGTCGTTAAGATAAAAGGTTTCGTAAAGTCAGGGTGCTGTAAGAGCGGTTCTGTGCACAGCAAGTCTCTAAGTTTGACAAAAGCGGTCTCTTGGGGCTCTTTCCATATAAAAGGTTCGTCCTTTTTTAAGAGGACCGTGAGCGGTTTAGAAATTTTGGAAAAGTCTTGCAAAAATCGTCTATAATACCCTGCCAGCCCTAAAAACTGTTTTATGTTTTTAGCATTTTTGGGCCTGGGGAAATTCTTTACGGCTTCGACCTTTTTGGGGTCTGGCTTTACTCCGTCTTCATTTATAATATGCCCGAGGTATGTCACTTCTTTCCGTAGGAACTCGCATTTGTCGGGTTGGAGTTTTAGGTTCGCACTACGGAGACGCTCTGCTAACTGATTGAATTTTTTCTCGTGTTCTACAAGACTGCTGGCATAAATAACTATATCGTCCAGATAAACAAACAGTGAAGTGCCTTGGAGCCCGCTCAGGACTCTATCCATAAGGCGTTGGAACGTCGCCGGCGCGTTTTTTAACCCGAAAGGCATCCGTTCGAACTCGTAGTGTCCGAACGGAGTTGAAAACGCGGTTTTCTGGGCGTCCTGTTCGCTCATCGGGATCTGGTGAAAACCAGAGGCGAGATCGAACACGCTAAAATATTTCGCGCTCCCGAGTTGGTCCAATATGTCCGTAATGTTGGGTAAGGGATACGCGTCCCCTAGCGTCTTTTCATTAAGTGCCCTAAAATCTATTACCAACCTCCATCTCTTGTTTCCCTTAGAATCGGCCTTTTTAGGGACGATCCAGAGGGGTGAGTTATATGGAGATGTAGATGTTCGTATAACGTTTCCTTCTAACATGTCGTTTACTTGTCTGTTAATTTCGTCCTTGTGAATTTGAGGGTAACGGTATTGTTTCGTGTTAATAGGTTGATCGTCCGTAGTCGTGATTTTGTGTTCTATCACGGTCGTATGACTGAGTTCTTCGGTCGGGAGTTGGAATAGGTCGCTGTTTTTATTTATAATTTTTTGTACGTGTTCGAGTTCCTCTTTATTAAGATGATTTAGCCGTAGAAGTTGCCGTACTTGTTGCGGTCGTTCCGATTTAGTATGAACTTGGAATGTATTGACGGCGGTGCCTCTTTCGCTAGCGACGGGTCCGCTTGTGGAAATTTGTTCTATTTCCTGGAGGGTGACGTTCGGGACTATAAGTTCCCTATCGACATCGCTCGTATTAATCGCGCGTATGTAGGCTTTTCCATTTCGATTGGTCACGACGGCGTTACCTAAGTACACACCTTCACAGACGCTAAGTCGTGGGACGTAACCGATTTGCATTCGTGGATTGTTTATCCTAAGATAAAACGTGCCCTGAGATCTCGCGGGAATTACCACCGTTTCGCGAGATGCGAATGGGATTTTCGTACCCTGCCACTCAACGTACCGCTCTAGTAAATTAATGTTGGTGGCTTCGCGCAGGAAGTCTGATCCTAAGATGCCTTCCTGGGCAATGGGAAAGTTATTGGGGACCACATGCAGCGCGACGGGGTGTCCCATAAAATTTATTTCCGTTGAGCCAAGGGTTTCTACCTGCCCGCTCGTGATCCCGCTAAGGTATAGTGGCTTGTTTTTTGAAATAAGCGCTTCAGGATGCAAGCTTCGTTTCTTTATTACATTAGGTGCAGCCCCTGTATCGATCATAAAGTTAGTTTGTTGTAACAATCCGTCCGCGGATATTGTTACTGTTGGAGCATGCGAAAATTCCTCGGGGTTTAGGACTGCGATCCGGTGGCTATATTTTCCTCTACTTCGATCGGGTTCATTGGACGCGATGTTTTGGGCTCGTCCGACCGGGCTGCGTCCGGGCGTCCCGATGGACGGCGATCGTTTCCCGACTCTTGTTTACGGGAGTTATTATATTGTCGCTTGCGACATTCTTCGATTTCGTGTCCGGGATTTTTGCAATATCGGCAAACCTTTTCGGTTGCTCGTCTTTCTCGTGGCGAGTCATTTCCGTGAGAATTTCGTGGGCTATCGCGTCTGTAGGTGTCACGCGGAGTTTCGTTTCTGTACGAGTTGCTCGCGTTATCATTACGTGGAGTATCGCGCGGATAGTTTCGTGCGCGGTTATACGAGACGGTTGGTCGAGAAGTTCCGGTTTCTCCACGTGGCGGGCTGGGAGCTCGATATCGCGGGGCATCGTATTTCGTGGGGGTCGAGTGCGCAAGCGGTCGCCCAATAGGGTTCATATTACGGTGCTCGCGTTCAGATGTATTGCGGTGACGTGGCTCTGTTCTTTGTCTGTCGAGTTCTTGTCGCTTGGCGATAGCTTTAGCGGCGGCAAAAGCGTCCGTGTGACGACGGCGTGTTTCTGGGTCGATCTGTAACCGGTATTCGAGGGGGAGCCCCTCATAAAATGACCGCGCTGTCAGGCCGTCGATTTCGGTGATAAAATTATCATCCAGTCGTCTCTTCTCGCGGCGCTCTATGTCTAAAATGTTTGCGCGTATATCTTTCACTCGGCTAATATAATCCAGGACGTGCTCATGGGGTTTCAAATATATCGTGCTTAGTTCGCCGCGATACTGGTCGATGGTTTTAGAGGATCCGAATGCTCCGGTGAGCAGGTCTATCAATTCCGTGATCGTACTACATGGTTCGTCTTCGACGGCATAGTACGCTCGTCCGCGCAATTTGTTTATCAACAATTTCGTGAGGTTCCGCTCGGCTGTTGGTGGCACGATTTCGCGAGCCCGGCGACAGGCGCGGGTAAATTGAGACAAAGAGATATTGTATCCGTCGAACGTAGGGACTGAGTCGGTCGCGTCGCGGAATGATACCTTCGGCGAGATATCTTGGCTTGAATTACCGTAAGTTATGGGGGGTCGCGGGTCGTAGGAAACTGACGCGTGTTGGTATTGTGTAGGAATCGGATGGCTGGGTGCAAGGCCAGCGATAACAGAGTTATCTGCCCACTTTCGCTCGGCGTCTTTTTCCCGTGCCAACAGTTCGGCTTCTCGGATTTCTATGTTACGTGTCAACTTTTCTCGTTCGCGATCGAGGTGTAATTTTTCGTTATCCATTTCCTGCAATCGCATTTGCAGTTCCTTCTCCTGGCCTCTTAATCGGGCCTCTTTGTCTTGCATCGAGCGTTCAATTTCGGCGAGCTCCTCTTCGCGGGTAGCGCGTTGCACTGGCAAGCGGCTCGCGGCCTCGCTCATGCCTTGGCTCGACGGCGTTATACTGGGTTTAGAAATTTTGCTACGCGTTTCTCTATCCATTGTGGCAAGGCTGATATCCCACCGCTGTCACCAATTTTGTTGTGGCCGCGCCTGATTGCGAGTTTCCGCAATTGGAAGTGATCGAATCTCTAGGCGGGTAATACACTGGGATACGCTTTACGCTATGGCTCTTGCGAGCAGGTTTGAGAAACACGATAATTTTATGATCTCAAGCGAAGTTTACGGATATTATCTAGAGAGGGGTGGAGATGGATAAAGAGAATTGTTGGAGAATGGTCGAGATATGGCTTTTCTCCGGAGTGGTTTAAAAATCTAAGATACTCGGACAAAGCTGTGGAACAAAAGGAACAGTCGGATAGGCGGCAAAATTCAGACAAGGATTTTCCACACGAATGACATTGTCGGCCTAATATATCGTAACCTATGTAAACCTCGTGTAGTTTACAAATAATAGACCCTATGCACCGCGACCGCGGGGCAATTTGACAATGACACGAAAAACAAACCGGGGTGTTGTAATCGGGTTGTAAAGCGTAATATTTGGTCTTTACACAGAGCGCGAGTTTGCTCCACGCGCGAATTTCCGGGGAAATCGTATCCAGATCCCGGACGGCGTCACTAAGATTCCGTGGTCTAGATTCCATCAATAGTTTAATTAAATATTTACCAACAATGTAGGTGGTATAGGATGTTCGGTAGTTAACGACACCGTATGATTGCTACAAGGTTAGCGTCGCCACGCTGTTGCTTCGACTATAAAGCGTTGGCGACGGTCTGGCGGGCCACGCGGCGTCGGCGACGGTCTGGCGGGACACGCGGCGTTGGCGACGGTCTGGCGGGCCACGCGGCGTCGGCGACGGTCTGGCGGGACACGCGGCGTTGGCGACGGTCTGTTAAACTACGCGCTGCGAAATCGCGAGGGTGGTTGGATTAGGCGAAAGGTAGGGTTGATCTCCGGTTTCCACCATATACGTTACAAATCCAGCAATAATACTGGGACACTCCCGGCACTGCTCTACTGGAATCACGATGTTAATTTCGGTGCCGCACTCCGAACACAGTACTTTAGCTTCTGAATTTCCAATGTGTATATAATGTCGTTCTATTGCGTGAAAACTCTCGTGGTTGCGAGGGAACGATACGCGGATGCACTCCGAGCAAAGGTCGAGGATAAACCCGGAACCTCGATAATGATATGATCGTACACAAGCGGCTGTGCGCAACCAATCGCTGTACGGCAGTACTTCAGTATTATTCAACTGCGTAATATGCGACGGAGGGCACATCGTCAAACATTTGCAACGCGACAAAATTGTCTCGCGGTAAAATAAAATGGATCCTACCTTTTTATGCCTTCTTGGTTAGCGTCTAGAAGTCAAGCGTGCGTCTGCGGGCTTCCTTCTTTCCTACCTCCAGGACGGGGTCGGATGGTGTTGTGGTGGTGGCGGCACGCAGTGGATTCAGCGGTTGATATCGCAAAATAATTCTTATTGTTATAACGCGCACTGAGTTTAGATAATGGATGGCAAAAGACTTAATCACTGAGTTTACTTTTATTTAAGTATAATATATTTACTAAATTATTACAATGTGTTGGATACAAGAGTTCAATGTTAGATTACTATACTTATACAAGAGGTTGACTTAACTAGAAATTGAATGAAGTTTGATTTGATATAGAAAAGACGTGGTTTTATTCCTAAGAATAGAAACACGTCCGCGCGCTACGAGATCTGGGAATCGAGAGAGCGATGGGCACAGCGTCATGGCGGGAGTTGGCGTCGGTCTCCCCACTTAAGGCGGCCCCCACTCCTTGGGCGTCCCACTCCTTGGGACCTTAGGGCTTGTTGGCATGGTGAGGCCGGTTTGCATGATGCTGTCCCTGATTGGCGCGTTCCTTATTGGCGCACGGTAACGCATGCGCAGATGGTCACGTAGCTAATCGGATAACTTTACGCGTTTTTAACTTATAGACTATGGTGTGCGTGTGCTTATTAGTGTTATTATAGTTGGATGAAAAGTGAATACATAACTAATTAAGTAAATAAATGAATAGGTTTAATAATAAGTGGATAAAGATAAATGAATAATTAAATGAGTATTTAGATAAGTACGTTCTACAGTTAACAATTGAAAAATAAATGAATAATTAGATAAGTAATTAGATAAGTACGTTCTACAGTTAACAAATGAATAAGTTTCATAGTGTTAAAAGAAAATACAAAATTAAAAATAAGGGTTGCTTAGTGCGTAAGGCATAACAATGGATAATTGAATGGGTAAGTTCTATAGTTATCAAACGGATAGGCTTATAATAATAAAGGTAAAAAATTAATACTTAGGGGTTAATTTGTGTGGGGGCATAACACCTCCCCCCTTATTTAAAAATGTTGGCCTATGTGCCAAGATTTTGTTTAACGGCTAACGCTGTGGTACAAAGGTTAACTTACACTATGTCGTCTTTTAAATATCTACGAAGTTCGGAGTATGAGTAGTCCGCTCTATGTTCGTTCGGGTGGGCCTCCTTGGTTTTGGGGGAATATTCCTCGGTTGTGGGGAGGGCGTTTTGGGGGTCGTTGTCTTCGGCGGGTGTTGGTGGTGGAGTCTTCCTCTTCTGATGTCCGGCCAGGTGCAGTAATAGGTGCGTCACTGAACTCCACACGGCTCCAAGTAGGTGCATGCTCCAACCGTAGGTTGAGTGTAGGGCGTATCCATGTATCGTTGTATCGATAACCAATTTAATTATTCTCAGAATAATAAATATGGCCAGGATGCCTGCGCTGGCCGATCCGAAGGTGATGAAACCTTTCCACGCCTTTCTTCCAGCGGACTCTGCTATCTTCTCCAATGATGCTTCGTCCATAAGATTTAGCAAAGATATACTACCGGCTGGTAGTGTTTCGCCCATCGCGCCACGCGCGATTGTGTTTAACATAGAGGGCTTCTCAACCGGGAACATGATGTGTGTTTTTAGTCGATCCAGGTCGTCGCTGCTGTATATGCCGCTTGTTGCTAAGGACGCTGGGTTCGAATAATGCCACGCAGGATGCGTTAACGGCTGGATCATCGGTGGCGCTTTCGTTTCTATTGGTTTTGGCGTAAGACGGAACCACGTTCCGTGAATCTTATATAGCATCGGGATTAGATCGCTGCATTCCCGCGGTGATCCTTGGCGGGAAAGAATTCTTGACCGCGGCAGCAGGAAGTATGATATATTTTTGTGTGACACAGGGAGCTCGTGATAGCATCTCTCCGTGTGTCTGATCTTGCATTCCACTGGGACGCATTTTATCAGATGAATCGCTTCTCCAGTGGTGACGGCCGTGTAGCCGGGGCTCTTCATTATGCGGTACGCCATTTCATCTGGTGCGATGGTTGCCAGTGATAGTGCGTTTTGCAGCACCTGCCTTTCTAAGGCGCACTTCTGCTCCATTATGTCTCTGTATAGCTGTGTCAATTGCGTTTTAATGTGTTTCTCTACGTAAATAAATTTTGAGTTTACGTATGAAAACAAGTCGAGATTGTCTACAGATATTTTCGTTCGAGTGCGAAAGGTGCGGCCTTTTGATGTTTCTAGGATGAATAACTTCGGGTGTTCCGTTTGGAACAGGTTATAACCGCACACGCTAAGTTCTGCAGTTTTGGCAAGTGCAAAGGTCGTGTCTTGTGTGGTCACCGTGTATATAGTGGGTGAATTCCGCCGGTCTCTCGGCGTCAGTTTCACTGCGGGTCCCTCGTAGAGGATGTCGTATTGGTCAAAGTGACAGCTGTCAGCGGGGAGTGGATGCCAGTAGGTTTCCGATCCTTCAATGTCAAAGCAGTACCCAGGCTCAACCCTGCAGTGGGTTCCAGATGGGAGAATGATGTCGCCGGTGGATCTTTTTACCGAGGCTTCGGAAGACCTCAGGGTGATCTTGATGGAGGCTTGGACCACGACGTTCTCCCATGATCCATGTCCGTCCGTGTACTGTGATCCGGAACATCTGCCGTCCATTGACACTGATCCTGCCAGTGTGGCACTTCGTAAATTGGTGGTGTTCTTGGCTATTCCATCTAGTATAGCGTTGGCAATGGTAATGGTTCCGGTTTCATGTAACCTCCGACAAGCTTGTTCTCCAATTTCTCGAATATATTCTTTTCTTCCCTGATGGACTATCGAGACATGCGAATGCATTCCGCAATAGTGAACTGTCCGATCAATTTCGATCTTGCACTGGGTTATTTCGGTGTGGTCGTAATCGGACAATTGCATTAATTGGACGTAGGTTTCGTTTTTGGTAGGCTCAATGTCTTCCATGTTGCAATCGCCTATATCAAGTAGTGATAAAGTTGTTATGTTAAGGCCCTGTCCTCCACAGTCGTATCCCGTAAGAGCGGCTGTGAGGGGGATACACACAAACATTACGGCGCGGAACATGTTGACTGTTCGGAGTTCAGCGAGACACTGTCGGCCGGTTGCTCCGATGTCCGGTTGTTACGATGTCTTCCTTCTTCTTCGGGGGTGGGGGATGGCTTTAGTTTGTCCGTGTGGACTACTCTGGAGTTTCTTGCATTTATCCTAATTCTTACATTATTGTTTTTTAATATTTCAATTATCTCATATGGGCCAGTATACTGGTCTTCTAATTTCCTTGTCGGTTCTCTGAGTAAGTATGCCTTATCTTTTAACTTAAATTTATGGGGGTTCGCTCGCTTATCGTAATAAGCCTTTGACCTTTCTTTTGCGGTCAATAGATTATCGTGTGCATTTTCTTGCACGTCTCGAATTCGGTTATAAAGGGTCTTAAGATATTCTTCGTAGCTTTCGTTTATCATATCTTCGGGCGGAGGGTCACTCGTTGGTGTTCGCGCTAATTTACCATAGACCAGTTCGTGCGGAGTATATCGGGTGCTCTCGTGTACGCTCGTGTTATAAGAAAAGCAAGCCAGTTTTAGATACTCGTCCCATTCGGATTTGTTTTTTATTGTTAATTTTAAATATTCCCATAATACATGATGAGAGCGCTCGATGGATCCGTTTGATTGTGGTCTGTATGCGGTTGTCTTATACTGTCTAATTCTAAATTTTTTTGCTATAATCTTCATTAAGCTGTTTATAAAATGCGAGCCTTGATCAGTTAATATGGCCTTGGGCGCTCCGTAAGTACATATAAATTCGTTTGTCAGGGCATTAGCCACTTCAATGGCTCCCGCATTTTTCAAGGGGATTGCCAGCGAATACTTGGTCAACAGATCTTGTATTGTCAAAATGTATGTGTTACCGGAATGGGAGGCAGGCAAAGGTCCCATTATATCCATGGATATCTTATCAAACGCGGCGTCGGGT
Source organism: Chaitophorus viminalis (assembly GCA_025469195.1). Classification (NCBI taxonomy): domain Eukaryota; kingdom Metazoa; phylum Arthropoda; class Insecta; order Hemiptera; family Aphididae; genus Chaitophorus; species Chaitophorus viminalis. The sequence continues at coordinate 947 of JAIPRK010003004.1, read as the reverse complement.
GTGTCCGTCAGTATCATTGGCTGTCTTGTCTTTCGTCTCGTTAGTTTTTTTAACTGGCAGTCCCGGCATCGCTTAATGAAGGTTTCTACGTCGTGTTTTATACGTGGCCAATAGTATCTACTTCTTATACGGCTAAGTGTTTTCTTAACGCCTTTGTGGCCTCCGATGGCCGAGGAATGATTTTCCGTTATTATCGTATCACGCATGTGTGTATCAGGGATTCGCACGGCGTTCGTGCAAATTGTAACATTTATACCCGTATTACGCAGTACATTTTTTATCAGATTCTGGATTTTTTCCCAAGGTATACCGTCTACATAGCCTTTACACATAGAAAAGCTTGGGAGTCCTAGTTCTTTCACGACATCTAAAAGAGAGTACATGACGTCGCGTATGGTTTCGGTTACTATTAATTCGGAAGCTTTATTCTTTACAATTAAGGCAATTATATACGTATTCCTTCCACGCGGAATCACGCGGGCGCGCGCTAGTGTCGCATTTGTGATTTCGGGAAGCAGATTGGCTGCCTTTAACGCTCTGGCACCTGTATCGCATGGTACTCCGGATTGTGTAGTAAATATTACAATGCTATTTTTTTGCGATAGGATATTCTCTGGTGTATATTTAAGTTGAATTTTGGGATTTGGCTGGGGATCGTGTGGCGCGTTTAGGTCTTCAAACAAGGTTTCATCTTCGCTCTCGCTAGTGTCACTATCGGATTCGGTGTCGTCTGTTTCGGTCTCGGGGTATAATGTTTCCGGGTCGCAGGGATCGTGTGATAATTCTCGAAAGCCATTATCGCTTATCTTGGCTGAGGACGCTGCTGGCGTCACGTTAATAGAGTCGGATTCATTGTCGGAGTCTGTTAATCTGTCCTGAACACGTGCGGGTCTCGGGTTTTCCTTATCTAGGACGGATGTTGGTGCCGTGCTGGCGGGGTCGAGTTT
>JAIPRK010003003.1:0-10227 GCA_025469195.1 Chaitophorus viminalis | reverse complement strand
AAAAATTTAAAATGACATAAAATTATATTCGCAAAACACACCGTAGTTCCCACACACCCGTGGAAACTGAACAGCCCCGTTTTACTGTCGATCGCCTACTTAAGTATGCCTTCTACATTTTGAGTCACCAACCTTTTTCTGCGGTCGGTGAGAACCGTTCTTTGATCGTTAATATTAGATTATAATTTAATTTAATTTTAAACAGAAAATTAATATGCTTACGTTAGCTATGTTATATAATACTTTTATATATTTACAAATGTTTCTTTTATATATAATATTAGCTTATTTGACAAAATTATTATAGTGGTATATATATTTTACAACATTACAATATGAATATAGTTATACAAATTACATGTTAAAATTATTTTTATCGATTTCAACCCTTTAAAATCAAAATTTTGAAAATCGGGCGACATGGTGACACTAAGGAACAATTCTGTGAAAAAAATTGGAAAAAAGTTAGATAGTGTCGTGACAAAATGGGTACATAAAAAAGGCCTGTTTTTTTGTATATATAAGAATTGATGTAGCTACGTTAAGATAGTAAACGCATGGTAGCGGCGGTCGTGCGGTGCCGGTTGTACGGTGGAGACGACGGTTTGATGAGGGGAAGTGGAGAACCCGAACCTACCTTTTGTTTTTTGTTGTTTTCTATATACATACACCCGAGCATATATATAAATATATATATTTATAATATTGTATAGCATTTAACCAATCACAATATTAAAATATTTTAAAAAACATATTTATTTTTTATTTATATTATAATTATGTACCCATACATTTTATTTAATGGTTTAATAATACTCATGCTCATACGATAGGTACAGTATAACTATATACGTGTAACGTATACGGCACAATGATACATGATTGAATCGAACACTTACATTCTATATTTAATTTTATATTTTTGATAAATGTTTGTATATTGTATAGGTGCATAAGCATGAGACAATAAGTACATTCCAACACCTCCATTACCACTCATTTTACCATATTCTGCCGTCGACACCACCATAAAATGTCTTATCAGTTATATCAATATTGCTGTATCACTAAATACAATAATATTCTCGTTAGCTTAAATATAATATATTAATATGCTAATATCATATTATCATATAATGTAGGTACACAGATTATTGTCGTAGAGTAATGAAGTAGGTATAACTAATGTAGTATTAAAATCAGTGGTAACGTGATTTTAGTACACACACACACACACACACACATATATTTTATTTTATTAATGATATAATTATTTATAACTTTATTATATACATCATTTCCTATACGTATATTATTTTATTTTATACGTAATTTCATCGATGCGTCACATTATTATAAATCGAATGATTATAACACAATATAAATTTTTTTCTTGATTTTAGGTTTTTCGGCCATCAAAACCGTCTCGTCCCACAGCATCTTAGTACATGCAAGTACATGAAGTACACCATATGTCGATTCTCTTTTTTTTTCCTTATTTAAACCTTTAAAAATGTTACCAGAATCCATATTTATGAACGTGACATTTATATACAATCAACTGTTCGAGAACTATCCCGCAAGATTACGGTATCGTACGTTCCTTTGTAACCATATGTATAATGGTCAAAAAGGTTATTGGATCGCCCACGTTGATGCGGCACAGCGTAGGGTACCCGGATTATCGAATTTTTTTTGAACGCTACGTTTCAGACTAGCGTCGTCACAGTCGTACGTCTCGAACATATTATTATATGTGTATATTATAATATACGCCGTATATCCTGAGTACATATAGTTATTAGTATTAATTTTACCATCTGCTGCGTATTATAATCCGAAAAGGAAAACACGTAAAAACATTTTTTATCGATTTCAACCCTTTAGAATCAAAATTTGGAAAATCTGGCGACGTGGTGACACTTATAAGAAGGTATTCGGAACAATTATGTGAAGAAATTTGTTAATTTTGTTACATTATAATACACCCTCCGTATATATATATATATATATTTATATATATAAAAACCTAGACGAGGGTGGAAATGAATGCTTTTGGTTATACGTGTCCTCTATATATATTGTGAACGTGTACGTATGGTGTGCACACGTAAAAGGGCACATATGCGGCAAAATGATAAAAAAAAAGAGATAACCGTGAAATATTGATTTGTATCTGTACTGTTAAAAACACCTTGCACGTTGCGAATAGCCAGGTGACGAAAAGGGTTAAACCCCGTCAGCGGACTGACGTATTACTTGTTGCGGGCACATTAATCTACTCGAGATATATGAAATCATAGTAAACACAATATAATTTATTTGAATCTTACAGCCGACTGCGTTGCATAAAAAAATCATTAAAACCGTGTGTAAAGTTCAATGATAAACGCACCTACACTATATTATGTTTAACACGTCTTCCCACACATGAATATTATAATATTATATACATAATATTAAAACGTAAGGGTTGGAGTTAAATCTCATTTTGTCTATGCAGATTTGTATTTACACTTATCAATATGATGAAAACTTAGTGATCGATCAATCATTCCGGCTATCAAGGCCGCCATGAAGTGATGACCGGCAAGAGCAATATTCATAATTAATTTTTCCTGTCATGGCTAATAGACGAAATAGACAAAGCATATTATTTATTATAGGTTCTAGGAGATATACACATAATAATTGCATATAATTTACGTTCGTTTCTAAAATTTTATAAGTGTACGTATATTTGTAAAATTTGCACGATCGGTATTTATAATGATTTTTCTCGGGGATTTTTCGCAAAAAAAATTTGCGTAGAATAAGGATTATTCATTTTTTGCGTATATAGGTATAATATATTTTGTATTATGCAAAAACAAAGTAGGGCTGGGATTTTAATGCCCTAAAAAACCCAGAAAAATGCCCTAAAAAAAAATTTCAGCATTAACTTTCACGCCGCATATTTTATAGAATAATACCAAAAACCGTCTGTAGAAAAAATATTATGTCCAAATTCTTGTACAAACGCATGCAGTCGACTAGCTATTCTAAAAAAATTAACTAGAGTAAAAAACGGTGTTTACGACAACAATAAAAATCGTACTGAACGTCGAACGATATTATCAGACATCGATTTTAACGATTTAAGATCATTTTACAGGAAATGCGGGTAGTGGTTCAAACCTATAGTTGAAAAACGATTATATAGTCTGATAATGTAATACGATTTACGAGTACCTACCTACTTATAATCTGTTATGTTTTTATTAAAACCATGTTGGTGTAAAAATCTTAAAATAAAATTTCAACTTCATACTTCGTTTCCAAAAACTCTAAAAAGCCATAAAAAATTGAGAAAATTACCTTAAATCTAAAAAATTCCAAAAAATGCAAAATAAAATTTCTTATTCTCATTAAAATGTACATAAAACAAATTTTTGACAAGACGAGCATTGCACAGTAAGCTTTGGAAAACAATGCAAAGTGCATTGAAATCAAAGCCCTAGTTATAAGTAATAAAAATACGAAACATTTGAAACTAAATATATTCCCTTACATTATTTGCCATATGCATTGCAGTTATTTGCTTCACAATAAATATTATGTACAACATGGGAATTATGAATTTATTATTTCATGTTTACATAATTATCGAATAGAAGTAGTAAAATAAATTAGAAATAAGTTTAGATGTACCTATGGTAGCTTTGCTATAGGTACCTATTTGTTTTCATATGTTATAGTTTGGTTTTCTCGTTTTCTGGAACATTTAACATCTATAGTTCAATACAGACAATAAAAAAGATCTCGTACAATAAAACGCGTGACTATTTATAAGATAGAAAGCTTATAAATGTTTATTTTTCTAATGTTTAGTTATGTCTATTTTATCATACGAATATTTTTACTTAAATCGGAAATACGATTTATAAAAACGGGTGGGCATCGCTTTGCTGTACTGTTGGGGGTGGAGAAAACTTCGTTTATAGGATAGATCATAATTACAATGGATTTGTTAAATTTGAATGCAATAATAGATATCATTGTATACGAATAACGATTCTGAACGGAGTTAATATATTTGTCTAAAATGTGTATATAAAAATATAGTATTTTATATTTAAATTGAATTATAATGCAATTTCGTAAAAATTTGAATTTAAAACTGTCATAAAATTTTTCTTCTTAAGTCTGGTTAAATTTTTTTTAAATATTTTTGAAGGTAAGCTTATGGACAACCTAGTGATAAAATTTTGAATCTTAAGTATAAACAGAAAAAATTTTATGAATTTTCAACTACAAAATAACTTGCAAATTATTGCGATTTTAACATATTTTATACAAATTTGAACTTTATGGGCTTATAAAAAAAATTTGAGTGAAACCATCTCCGATAATTTTTAGTTACAATTAGTATTACTTATATTTAATCCTTTAATTCATTTTCAACAGTTTTTGGACAGCCAAAAAATTTTATAGATTTTTTAAAAAAAAAACTTACAAAAATCGAAAATTTAAATAGACTATAAATAAGTCAAAATATGTCGAAATACTTTGAAAACATAACCATGTATACAGAACACTAATATAAAGGTTTGGTGAAAATTTCAAGTTGTTGCGGTTTTTCGTTTTTGAGTTAAAGCATATTATAAAAGACGATATGATTTCTCAGTCTAGAATTTTATATAATTTATTATATTTTACATGTGATTTTATGTCAATATTCGCTGTTCAAACGCTTATAAAAAAATTATGCTTATGGATTTTGATGATTTTTGAATGACAATAAAAACTACTTGTGTGGAATGTTCAATTAAATTTTCAAGTATTTTGTATCGGTCAATTTTTTTCATCTACGATTATAAAAAAAAATGTAAAAAATTCGAATCTTTTAAATGCCTATAAGTGGCTTAAAAATCAATATAATATTTTGAAAAAAATAGGACAAAGAGGAAATGCCTATATTAACAACAGGTGAAAATTTCAAGTTTCTTCGACTTATACTTTTTGAATTATAACAAATGTTGAAAATCGTTTGACCATAAATTGCTAATTTATGCAATTTCGTAAAAATTTAAATTTCATACGGTCATTAAATTTTTTTCTTTTGGTCCAGTAGAAACTTTTTTATTTATTTTTGAAGATAAGCTTATGGACAAATTATTGTCAATATTTTGAACCTTAAGTATAAACAGAAAACATTTTATGAATTTTTATCTACAAAATAACTTGCAAATTATCGTGATTTTGACACATTTTACCCAAATTTGAGATTTATTAGCTTATCAAAAAAATTTGAGTGAAACGATCACCGATATTTTCTAGTAAAGATAATTTAAGCTTATTTTAAACCTTGTATTAAATTTTCGAGAGTTTTTGGCCAGCCAATTAAATTTTATAGATTTTTTAAAAAAAAAAACTTACTAAAATCGAAAATTTAAATTGTCTATAAATAAGTTAAAATATGTCAAAATACATTGAAAACTTAACTATTTATAGAAAAAACTAATATTATGGTTTGGTAAAAATTTCAAGTAGTTGTGGTTTTTCGTTTTTGAGTTAGAGCATTTTAAAAAAATGTAGTTTGTAAAAACGTGATTTTGCGTAAAATTTTCTGTATTTTCGTAATTTTTTAACGTTTTTTTTGATTTTTGCAAGAAGTATTTAAAAAGTTAGATTTTTGACATGCCCTAGTACCATCTACATTCACTTTCCTATCAGAAAAGTTGCTGTTTCAGAAAATCGAAGCATTTTTACTACCAAAAATCGTGTCCTCGGGCACAAAAAAAAAAAAAATAAAAAAAACACACATCATTGTAAAATCAATAGATTTCATCACTCCGTACAGAATCTAAAATGTATAAATTTATAAAAAAAATATGGATAAATATCGTTTAATATGAATACCTTATTTGGCTATAGTCCTACGATATATATATATATATAAAAAACCAAGTATTATGTACACTTACAACAAAATAGTTTTCCATAGCTACCTCGGCATTAAGCATTTTGTTATTGTATTCTAAATAGTATATAAGCGCAAAGAATATAATATAGATTCACGACGGAAATAAAATAACGTACGTGGAACTGCGGGTGTATGTATAATTTATGTAAAAAAACCTAATTGGTTTTCGATTCAATCATATAGAGAGCATAAATGCTCCGCTCGTGGAAATTAACTCGTAAGAAAATGCGTGTATTCATGTTTTATGGATCGCATTAAGAATTTGTTTTGACTCAAAACAAACTTTTGACCGATCTATATAGATAGGTACGACATTCTTCAAAATAAATTAGGCCTAAATCTTACGTAATGTTAATATATTTTTATGTAATAGAAAGATATACGTCTTGTACTGTATCTTAAACGTTATTAAGAAGTAAATGTTATACAATAAATATAACGCTCTTTAAAAGCTTGTATATGCTTCATATAATATTTAATTAATCGATTTTCAACCAAAACTTATAGGATTATTGTCAAAATGAGTATAAATAAATACTGTCACTCTCTAGAAATGATTGGTTTATGTAAACATAAAAAAACTACGTCGGACTGGACCGGAATCATAGGCTTACAGCAACACATAGTTTACTAAAGAACAATTCATTTTAATGCTTACTCAAATAATATGAATCATTGATACATGGTAATTGTTAAAGAAAGACAAATGTTTGTCTTTCCCGTCTCGAAAACCATGAATAGTGATAATATCAATATGACCGGAAGACTAAGATTATTGTTATAACTTATAATAATCGCGACCATGTATTATATTATTGTTATATACATGCCTTGTGTTCTAGGTAAAATAAATACATATCAATACAATACGTAAAATATACGAGAACGCTAATAAACGATATCGTTACACATTGGTTCGATCCGTTGAAATCGCCGTTACAAAGTACGAGTATTATACCAGAAGAAACTTATCTCATCAATTTCTACATTTCTTAATCCCAGGAAAGGCGGAACATCGTATATATGATTAAACAATATATACAAATAAAAAAAAAAATCGCCCGTGACGTCATAATTCCGTTACCGTCTATTACTGTTAATTAATAAGAAAACATTTCAATAATTATATATTGCTGTTCAAAAGATTAAATTAATATCATTAAATAATATCCATGATGTCATAACGCATACGTTTTGTATGTGACAAATGGACATTTTTTCTTCTTTTCGAGCTAAGACATAATTTGAATGATTAATTTGGAATAGTAATTTTTAGTTACAACCGGATAATATTCTGTGTTAATGAGATACATGCCACTAACGTTCCTTCCTGTGTTTGTCAAAAGTGGTTTTTCATCGGTAAACTAAAACTGACACAAACTTATTTTCTTGAAATTATCTTTCGTTGAAGAATAAAATAAAACGTCAGACAGGATTGGAATCATAGTCGTACGCCGAACGCGGTAAAAACGATAGAATACATTATACGTTTTATAACACTCAAATTATGCATCATTCATATTATATTAGATCAAAGTACATAGAGAAAATTGGTGATCTCCTCGTATACCGAAAGACTAAAATATATATTAATTATTGCGTTTCCATACATTGGGTAACGTTATGCGTATAATAATATAAAAACAATAAATGTTTGCATTGAAACGACCCGTATATAAAGTTATAGCGAGTACAAAGTAAAAGCGTTACAGGCGTTTGTGGACTTTTACTCGTACTTCACCGACCCTGCGGATCACGGGCAGCGCGTCTCGATCATATCTGCTAACTGTGCATGCGCGTGTGTGTGCGTATGTGTTTGGTGGGGAGGTGTGTAGGAGACCGTTCGTGTTGTATAGACTTTGAGATCAGATGACTATAAATGTTATTACGTGGTGATTGCAAAATAATACGCAAGCTGTGTATAAAATTATAAAATCAACTGAAAAATTAAACACAAAATAGGTATTTATAAGTACAAAAGGTAAAAAAGACAAAAAGTCATTTATAAATAAAAACGCAAAAAAAGACGAAAAAAAAAAAATAACGGATGGGTCTCGCTTTGCTGTAAAGTTGGGGGTGAAGTGCACCTCGTTTATAGGATAGGTCATTTTATATATATATTTTATTTTAGAGCTTTCTACATTATACAATTATAACTCGACGATTACCAGAAGTATATTACAATAAATAGTTATGGTTAAATGCTATTTTGAATAAATTCGATATAAAATAATCAAACATACAGATATGATAGGTAGATAAAAGGTTGAATACTGATAAAATTTAATTGGAATAATTAACTATATATATATATAGGTTTTGATTGTGAGGTGGAACATAATAATGATGATGTATAAAGTAGATATGCAAGGAGGGGATATAAAATTAATTAGAGAACCGACGTGATTGAAGATAAACATTTATTTAGGACCGACGTTAAAAGTGATATTAATAGATTAATAATTGCTTTAAATTCATCGTGAAATTAAGCTATTATTTGGTTTTCTGATAATATGACTGGTAACTGGTTAGCCACGATATCGGCATAAGTCCGTTTGTGAGAACGAGGTTGCATGAAGGAAACTTGAGTAGGAAGCGTTGACGGGATCCGTTTTGTTGTGGTTGATTTTTGAGTGATAGAGTCCATTTTCTTGAAAACTGGGCATCCTTTAAATGAAGAAGTATGGGGCCCAGAGCATAAGGCACATTTAGCTGGAGAGAGTCAGTCTTTAGTGCATTCCAAAGACGGGTGATTTTCACCGCACTTAACGCAGCGAGGCTTATACTTGCAGTAATTCTTTGTGTATCCAAATGATTGGCATTTATGACACTGAAGAGGTCCATGAAACGCTTTAAATGGTTTTTCTATTGAGACGGCTGTATGGAATAAATTAGAAATATCGAAAATCTTATTGTTATTTGTATTTGTGTGACTCACGGCAAAAAGTGGCAAAGGTATTCTATTCTTTGTGATGTTTGTTGTATATTGAACTGAGTGGCCTAATTCAGCTAGGGCATCTGAAATATCGTCAGTGAGAGTTGTATGGTGTAGATTTCTAATGACGACCCTGAAAGGTCGTTCACAAGGTGGACAAAATGAACGATATTTGAGATTTTTGTTGTTAAGGAAATTAACGATAGTGTTGAAATTGTCGGGTCCCTTGGGGTAAATTTTTAGAAAATATTTGTCGACTTACAGTAAAATCCATTAACCTCCGTCAAGGCTGATAATTCTTTTGTAAATATGTAAAAGTTCTTAACATTTTTTACGTGAATGACAGGTGATTTGTCATAAATGTCTTCTTTTTTGTCTTTATCTAATTGGGATTGTTGTTGTTGGATAACAACAGCATTATAAGGCGAAGAAAAAACGTCGTTGTCGGGTGTTTCATTGACTTCTAGTACTGCATATCGATTAGATGATTTAAATTGAGTTTTTGTCTTTTTTTCCTCTACCTTGGGTCCTAGGTCATTATTACAATGGATTTAATAAATTTGAATGCAATGATAGATATCATTGTATACGAATAACGATTCTGAACGGAGTTAATATGTTTGTCAAAAATGTGTATATAATAATATAGTATATTATATTTAATATGTAATTTCGTAAAAATTTAAATTTCAAATAGTCATAAAATTTTTTCTTTTAAATCCGGTAGAAATTTTTTTATATATTTTTAAAGAATAGCTTATGGACAACCTAGGGTTAAAATGTTGAACCTTAAGTATAAACAGAAAAAATTTTATGAATTTTCAACTACAAAGTAACTTGCAAATTATCGCGGTTTTAACATATTTAAGACAAATTTGAATTTTATGGACTTTTAAAAAAATTTGAGTGAAACCATTTCCGATATTTTTTAGTTATAATTAGTATAACTTATAATTAATCCTTTAATACATTTTCAAGAATTTTCGGATAGCCAAATAAATTTTATAGATATTTAAAAAAAAAACTTGTATTTACTATTATTACTCAAATGTTAAGTAAAAAAAAAAAAAAAATTAGCCAAATAAGTGATATTTTTCTATGCATTTTTATGGTTTAATGATTGTCTGATCAAATCAACTTTTCATAATATTTAAATGATTACAATTCGCCTCCACCACCACTGTACATTTATCATAGTTAATGAAAAATGAGAATTTTGTATGCTTTGATTGGTCATCGAAATATTTTTAAAGTCTGGAGTGTTTAAAATTCTTATAAAGTATTTTACAATGAAACCTTTCTATGGTCAACACCGATTAGCGATTTA
>JAIPRK010003002.1:0-10233 GCA_025469195.1 Chaitophorus viminalis | reverse complement strand
TTTTGTATGTAATATGTAATAACTGATAAATGATAATATAATAGGAATTCCCAACAGAAATAAAAGTCTTTATTAACTGCATAATATTATTATGTACCTATAGAGTATAGATATATTCTATAATCTAGTAGCTGACTAGCTAGATTTACCACTATAACATGTAATTCTGATAATATGGTTTATATTTATAAAAAACTAGTGTTTATATTATACTATCGTTATATGACGTACCTACAGCACTACTCGTCTCTGAACCGTATACGCGTTTCTGTACCTACTTCGTCGTTGTGCTTGTTACAAATTGTTAACTGTTAGTTGTTAGTAATTGTAACTGTCTTATATTGATTTTGTATATAAGACAATGATAAAAGATTTTTAATTGTTTGCACTATTAAAGAAAAGTATTTAAAATTGTTTATTTATTCATATTGATATTTTGCAGATTTTAATAAGATAGGTAATGCACATTTATATAATTATTATAATATATCTTATACTAACGAGGTAAATTATTTAAAGTAATCAGATTAAAATCCTGTGAAAGTGGAATAGTTCTACTTTCCAATCTACAATTTACTGAAATCTGACTGAAAGTTCCTATAGTCTAAGAAATTATAGTTAGTGGTAACTGGTAATAAAAGAAACCACTAAAAATACAAACTATCAAATCCCGACTAATAGGTAAACGATAGATAACAAATAGCAATTAATGTATAAACTATAAAAAAACAAAAAATATCGTGCATTAAGTGCCAGTGATAAATAATTTTTATTATAATTGTTTTATATAATTTTATTATATTGTTTTTATTATAATAATTGTTATTGAACCACTCTATTAATTTCAATGACAAGTAACTAAAATTTTTTACTAAATTATTAAACCAAAATAGAAAAAAAAGTATTTATTTTTTTAAAACCGAAAAGAAACCGAAACTTTAATTTTAGTATTTTTAGAACCGAACCGGAACCGGAACCGAAATTTTGGATTTTTAAAAACCGAAAAGAAACCGAAACCGAAATTTTAGTATTTTTAAGAACCGAAAAGAAACCGAAACCAAAATTTTAGGTTTTTTAAGAACCTATCCAGAACCGGAACCGTAAAAATCATTAAGATTTCAGTCCCTGATGCAAATATTACCTATTACATACACTAAATTTATATCGTTGTTTTTTATTTAATACTTCCATTTTTAGGAATTATTCGTCCTTTAGAGATTAAGATTCTGAAGTAAAAGTCATAGCTATAAATTATAAATATACTTATTATATATTTTAGTACAAAAAAAGAATAAAAATAACAATAATTTCATTTTAGGTGCATTGGAAAAAATATGTTTCATTTGTTTTGCAAGATGATTATGAAGTCAATTAATTTACTTATAATCTGGATTTCTACAGTTTTCCATTTTATCGTAGCTGCTTTTAAGTATAGATTATTAATGGTAAATAAAGTGCTCAAATCTCATTTCATCTACTTAGAATATAAATATTTACCTTTATATTTGACATTTTCAATTTATTTTTCTTATTAATATTTTATGTGTTGTTGAATAGTAGGCTTTATTCATTCCTTACTTTTGGCTACGAACATAATTGAACAAGAGTTAAATCTAACAACAAGTATGATTCTTTCATTTTTATGTGTTAAAACTATTAAAATATTAACCTATTATATTAATATTATTATATTATATTAACACAATTTTGATTTTGTTTTCTGATATATTGTCCATCAAATATAGATGATAGATATTATGTTTAAAAGGTTATAGTTATCTTATAATAGTATATTGTATTTATAATTTATATTGTCACTAGATATTATACAGATTAATAAGGCAGAAGTTAGCAGAGGAAAGGTTCCAAACACTCCAGCAAATCACAAATTCAAAATGCAACAAGACAGCCCTTCCTGTAAAAGTAAAACACTATACAAATGCAAGTTATGTGATTTCAAGTCGAGTGTGGAGCATAATGTGATGTATGTATATACTTATATGTCAGATTTTTATTCTGAAAAATAAAAATAAATACCATTTTATGTTTATATTTTAACATTTTTCTTGCCAATAAACTGAAATAAATACATAAATGGTATTATTCTTTATTTGATAAAAAATTTTATAGGCAATTTAAATACATAACGTAGTAAGAAAATCAAACATTTATTTATTTATATAATAGAAAAAAATAATTATGAACAAATATATATTTCATTTTTGTTATGTTTTTTTTAATCTGTAAATTTGACATTGGCCATTAAAAATTTACTTATGTGGTCTTATTCAATACAATTTTTATGTATTTGAATTCATTTTACAGTTTCAGAAATGCTTTTTTAAATTTTCCATTACATTAATATATTAAGTGTGATATATAATAATATTTTAGGCTAATGTATAATGTTAGGAGGAGTAGACTTATTAATATTGTACTAGTGTAAATACTTATGTGCTAATCTTTAGCATTGAATGTAGGCAGTGTTGTGCATAGATAACCAAAATATTATCTAGATAAGATAACGGATAATGCATTACAATTTCATCTAGATAAGATAAAAGATAATTATTTAAAATTATCTGGGTAATAGATAAAAGATAACTAAGTTGATCTAGATAAAAAACAAATAAAACTAGATAAAAACATTATTTTAAGAGAGTCATCATTCAGAACTTACATTTGTAAAATAGATATTTTTCTAAGAATAAATAATAAATTATTAATTGGGTGAGTTTTTATTAGTTTAAAATAATCTAAATTAATTTTGCTAATTTAGGCAAAAAACAGTACATAAACCTATTTTTATCTATTTTTTTTATTTTACATTATTCATCAGTTGACTGATCAAATTAATTTATTATAATTTAAATAATGTATAATAAAAAATGTACCTAGTTTTATAATTTTTAATGCATGTATGTATATATGTATGTATATATGAATGTATGTATGTATGTATATTATATTTATAAAATTCAAGTTTGATATGTCATTATTTTAAAACAGTATTCTATATAAACGGTTTATTTATTTTATTTAATCGTACGTATTTACCAACAACTAATAAGTGATTACTTTTACCTTGTTCTATTCTCAATATTCACTAACACGATTTAATACTATACTGCCAATACTATACCAATACTATACTGCCATAGCTACCAGCCAGTGGTAACTGGTTAGCTTAATTATTATTTATTACTTTAATCTAAGTTAAAATTTATATATATATATATATACATTATTATTTATAGAACATTCCAGCCAGAGATTGTAGAATATCTATATTTAAAATTTAAAATATACATACGGTTATATTAATTCCTCGTTTCACTTCCCACAGCAAAAATATTATCTTTTTCAAATTTATCTAGATAATTTATCTTAGATAACCATTTTATTTAAAAAGATGGATAAAAAGATAGTTTAAATTATTATTATCTAGATAAGATAAAAAGGTAAATATTTTTATCTAGATAAATCATCTAGATAAAATTATCTAGATAATCCACAACACTGACTGTAGGACAAGGTTGTTTTAACAATAGTTAATATCATTAAGGTACCACCATATCTGTCTATATCTGTGTCAGAACATGTTTCTATTCACTAATATATAATATAGTATATTTTTTTTCAAAATTTTATCAATTTTCATTTATTTTTGAGCATGTAAGTACATGAACTACTTCTTACTTCAGTCTTCGAGTACCTCAATTAAGTTTCTTAATCGAGTCGGTTGGTACATCTTGATTTATTTTATGAGTTATTTATTTATCTCACAGTTTAGTCATGGTAAATAATATTTATAATAAAAATAAAACAACTATAAATTATAAAACATATATTTAAAACGTACCTAGTAACTAGGTTCTAACAATACTAAACTATTCTTAAAAATTTTATTAAAAACTATACAGTACCATAGTGATTCGAAATATTTTCAAAACAAATAATTAGGTAGAAGATATCTGTTATCCCTTATACTGACTACTTGCCCGTAATGCATAGCTACAGAATATAGGTAATAGGCCACAAACTTAAAAATCAAAAATAAGCGAACACAGTTATCAATATTTCATCAACTATTGATAAAACCTCATCTACATAGTGTAGCTCAAAGATAATATTTTATTCAAGCTGTAAATATGAGAACTATGGTAGATATGGTTAATCAAAACTTTTATAATATTATATATGTATATTTATGTAGGTATAAATACATATTTATTTATTTATAATACCTATTTATGTAGTATAGTTGTTTCTCTTTTATTCTGTATAGAAATAAATATTAATGATATATACAAGGTTTGTAATGGTATAGAACTATCTTAATGATCAATTCGATTAAAATTAAAATAAGTTATTTATTAAAGTTCACATAAAAGTGATTGTAATTATTATTCAAGTTGCAATGATTAATCATAAATTTTTCCAACTAATAAAGAAGGAACATCTCTAAGGCAATATTACTTAACAAGTATGGTTATTCCAACATTTTTAGATTTGTGATTTTATAATAATATTTTATTATTTTTGATATTGTAATTTTTCTTTAAAAGTAATTTAAATGTTTCATATAGCCAATCTGTTGATTGAGTAGGTAGAATATAAAAAAATTAATAATTTATAAATAATTGTTGGGTAGATTTTTGAAATTGGAGTACAATATAGTATCGGCTTGCAAGCTACTCCAGCTTTTGAATGGTACATGAATCAACCCAAGCGGTATTATTTGGACTAGAACAAGTCAACAGAAGAGTAACCAGAAACATCAAATAATGCTAAATATAAATTTTTTATTTGCACTTAGGGACAAAATAATACCAGATTCTAATAATGAATATCATAATATGTTTGATCTAAACTTATTGTTTTACTTTCACAAAACCAAATTGGAGTTTCATACTGAATTGGTGCTTAATGTCACCACTAGGGACACTGCTTTCATCGCAGTCAATATTGTCAATATTATAGCTTGTCATAGCTCTCATCATCGTTGTGACTGAAGTAGTATTGAATACAGTTCAAGCTAGTAAAGGTTAATTACTAATACTGTAAAATGTAAAAATACTCATAAAGTTGTACAACCAAAAGCAATTTCATTTTGTACCATTATTTTTGCGAATCTAAATAATATTATATATAGTTTATGTCTTATAAATATTTATTAGCCTACAAAATTGAGCTCTGGTTATTATTAAATATGTTTATTTATTAATTTTTATTTAATTAATTACCTGTTGCACTATATAGTTAAGACATTAATATTTCTTTAAAATATTTTCTTGTTAGTTGATATTGTTAGTACATTTTCAAGTAATTCAAAATTAATTTCTTATGGTAACTATATTTTTTCTCATATATTGTTAAGTTCTTAAGTTGAATATTTATAACACATATTTATAATGTACCATGTAATTTGTGTAGTTCTATTAAAATATTATTTAGTTATTATATACATTCCAAGTATTAAAATTTTTCTATGATTACCATTATTAACAGAACAAGATATTATACATTTGGTAATTTATTTTGATCATTGATCAAAAATTAAAATAGTTACCATCTTCTCTTAACTTTTATCTCAATCACAACTTACTAGTTGCAAAAGGGTAAAATATTTACTAAAATCATATTGCAATATACAGTACTTGCCAATTTTATATAACAACTAGTATGTGTACCATTTTAGGTGATATAGGATCACAATATTGCCAAATCATTACACTTGAAATAAGAATGAATAACTAATACAATTTACAAAACGAGAATATGAATTCTGAAATGATATTCTAATGCGATCCTTGAAGTAAAATTTTTGATACACTCCCGTTCTATTTATTTTTTTTAAGTGTATCACTATTTTCATAATATTTCAAAAACATGTGGTCAGAAAAAAAAAATAAGGAATTATAACTTCTTATGCACAGAAAATATATTATGTTTACCTTAAAATAAAATGAATACATACACACTGTAAATATCCGAAATATTTTAAAAACAAGTCAAGTCAAGTCAAAAAAAAAAAAATAAAAATAATAATAAATTAAGGATATGCAACTTTTTATGAAAAGAAAATATGCTCACTTGAATATAAAATTAATACTAATAAAAAACAATTAAGGGATTTGCAATTCTTAATGTGGATAAATGATGCTCATGAATATAAAATTAATAATAATCTAATTCAACCTACATTACTTAATTAATTTATTAATCATGTAATATTTACATTAAATATTGAACGGTTTTCAGTCAGTGCCTTTTTTTGCTTTTGTTACTTCATCTTCAACAACATAACTACCTTCAGGAAATTGAATACTAAATGCGTCAGTTTCTCCAGCATTCTTGAGTTCTATATATTTTTGGACTACATCGGAGATTTCCTGATTATCTGTAATTGGAACCCTTATTCTAATAACGTCATTGGGCGTCGATATTGGCTTGTATTCGCCAATCTTATGAACAAAAGTTGGTTCAAATGGGACATCAATGAGACTGGGCTTTAGATTCAGAAATCCAAAATCAATATCGACTTTTTCTTCAGTGTCAAAGGTGAGAAATTTCATTGCTTCATTAAGACCGTTACCCGGTAGTGATTCCCAAGACTCCTTTGTTATCCAGTCAGGTGTAGGATATTTTTTAAGCAAACACATAAAACGTTCATTTTTTGTTGGATCATCTTCTTTGATCGACGTATTGGGTATTTCTTCATCAAATCTATCAAGTGAAACAATGAATACTTTAGAGTCATCAAGTAAATAGTCACATATAAAAACAAGAACAAAATGTTTGTTTGATAAATTGTTTAAAAAATTATAAGCAATAAATTGTTTAATTACTAATATTAATCAAAATCAAAAAACCATTTTATTAATTTCAAAGGTATCTAATAAATATAGTATTAACAGTAAAAATATGAAGATGTATAATATTATGTAATATGTTATACATCATTTGTGTTATTTAAAATTAAATTATCTATATAATTTTTATACATGAGTATTGCATTTTTACTTTTAAACTCATAGCAACAAAAATTATATCTATTTAAAAATGTTTTTTGTTACAATAATAAATTTACTCACTTAGAATCATAATAATCATATTAATCGTATTAATACGATTAATAATAATCGTATTAATTTCTGTTAAACATCTTCAATTTATGCGGCTATTTATGTCTATATTAATTTTAATTATATTTTAACTTCATTTTAGTCTAAATTAAACATTGTCCTATCTGAGAAAACGTTTAAATTTGTGATATTTAAATTATAATTGACAATAAAATATTTAAAATTACCTGTCCAAATGATGATACATACCAATAACAATATTAATTATACTCTGTTGAAATCCTGCGATGTCATTACTATTCACCTAGATATCATAATTTTAAAATTTTACTTATGGATAATGCAGGTGCGTTGATTATTTTTTAACTTAATTTATCATTAGTTTTAATTTCATTTTAATTTTTTCGTTAAATAAGTATTAAAATTAAATTCGCAATATCCGATTACGTAGAAGTGGTATTTATTTATTTTGAAAATAATAAAAGCCAAAGAGACAAAGAGTAAGATGTACGCCCTGAAATGAAGTTGAAATGTAATTAAAATTAATATGGACATTAAATAGCTGCTTAAATTGAAATGTTTAACAGAAATTTACACGATTACTAAAAAAAAAGCAAAAAACCGTATTATTTTACAATTTGCTGTGTTTTTTTAAAATATAAAATGCTCTCATTCATACAAAAATAAACGATTTCAAAATTTCTTTTTTCTTAGAGTAACTTATAAGTAACTCTACAAAGTGGGTAATATTGCGAACACATTCAATGAATTTTTTCGAACTAACTCGGTTCAATGCGAATAAACGTGCAGTGGATTAGTATACATAAGCATCGTGTAATATAGATGCACACATAAAATACAACCAAATAATAAAATAAAAATCCAATAGTTATCTAGTAATAATACTCAATCAGATGTACTAACTTGAATAATAATATTTAAAGGTATATGCAAGATAAAATATTTTAATCTTAAAGTGCTAAATTTGATTTTTAAATAATATTAAATACACAATCAAAGGGAAAAAGTATCATTTGATCAGTCTACCTAGACTGTTGAGAGCCACTCTGAACACGCACGGTGCACGCCTAAGACCGTATCGATGGCAATGACAGGGGACGCGTAAACGACCATGCACACACACACACACATACACTCACTCACACGTGCTTTCTTTTACAAATCAGCAAGGAAGCGCACGCACACACACGCACACACGCATGTACACGTACACACATACACGTCGCTCACATAACTTTCACACTACGCTGCCGTAAACGCACGCGCACGCGCACACACCAAGAGATTGCCCACTGACAAGTACCGACATACGCACGCGTACGCATACACAAAATTTGCCGCGACAGCGGTGTGTGTGACACGGAAACATACGAAAACACGTGAAAACACGTGCACGCACACAAATATTTTCACATACATTCATACACACAATACATATTATGTATACACGAAATAACCGCCGCCGCCGATTATAGAATAGCAAAAAAAAATATGATATGCATCCCCAACCATAATGAAAAAAATGACAGTCACAAACGAATATTTCGCACTCGAATTGCCCAAACCCAAACAACACTTATAATAGCAATAATAATAATAAGAATATGAATTATAATAATAATAAATAAAAAGAACCATTTTTATACCTTAACTTCAAAAAATCAATCATAAGATGAAGTATAAAACACTTACTCAGCAGTCAGCAGTGAATATTATGTAGTAGGTACAGCAAACGCCTGATAGTAAACAGCAACAACATAATAGGATGGCTTTCGAAACATGAATTACAAGAGACGACCGCACAGTATGCAAGCGAAGAATAGAATGGCCACTATACGATTAGATAAAAAAAAATTACAAGTATGTTTACCGAAATACGTGAATATTCTGCGCAGTAGACTCGTCCTGTAGAGAGGGATGTTAGACCTACGCATTAAGAAAGACCAGTGATGTAGTCGTAATTTTTTTAGTGAGTATACGCTTAAATACGATTGATAATTAAACGTAGGGCCTTAGCCCCTCCCCCCCTATATGGCTATATATACGTAGTTATAAATTTCATAATTATATTATATGCTATAACCTGTCACAATTAAACCTCATATAACATAAAATTATACTCCCAGAAATATGTAATCATACATTTTATGACACTTGGGATTAATAATAACATTAATTAATACAAATTAAAAATAGCATAATATGAAAATATTAAAATATAAAATAAATATCTCATTTTCTTTGAAAGCACACAGCTAAATTTTGTAATTAATTAATAATTATCTAATATATGTTATATAGGTACTGAGGTTATGAAATAATATAAAATTGTCATTTACAAACATAAAACTATTAACAAAACATATAATTAAATTAATAAATTATAAAATTTTCCATAAACTAGCTTTTTCTTCATTTAACTTGGCCTGTGCAACTTTTCGTGATCTATTATCACTTGAAGATCTGTTTGAGCAGCCAACTTCTTAAATAATATGTTGGATTGCATTTTGTAACTGGTGGTCCGTTAATATTTACAAATATTAAACTAGAAATGTTGCTAACGGATAATCTCGACCTGAGATCTGAACATATCAAATTAATTAGGCTAAATCCTCTTTCACATTCCGCCGTGGAAACTGGCAATGTTTTCAATAAAATGTCCAGTTCTTTTAATTCCTCATTGGTAATGTCATTGTTGATATATTTTCGAAAGCCTTGAATCGAATTATATGTATATAACATAAATCTATTCGTCAATCTCTTTAATTCGTCTTCGCCAAATCGTATATTTTCATTTGCAGACGGCTATGTTCATTTATTTAAAATTTGCTATCACTTAAAATACTAGATTCTTCCTCGTTTGTTTCAAGTAAACGTGCTTGAAGGTTATTACTTATTACACAGACTGGTTAAAAATTGATTATGATTTAAAATGTTTAGTTTTATATTACTTGATAAAACTACGTTTTTGAACAACATGGTATTTTATATATATATAGCTTTTAACATGAACTTTCCATGTTTTGTTTTAAAAGAATCAATAACTGATTGTTTTTTGATCAACTCATCAGCAAGCAACAATGTAATTGAACGACTTTGTAATTCACGAGATAAATAAGACAAT
>JAIPRK010003001.1:0-10253 GCA_025469195.1 Chaitophorus viminalis | reverse complement strand
ATGCTTAGTACGTTATTTAGAGTGCTTCTGTTTTGACGAAATCCGTTTTGTTCCGGAGAGATATATTTTATTTTTTCTAAAAACCAGATGAGTCGGCGATTGATGATTTTTTCGAGGAGCTTGCATAAAGTGCTGAGTATAGTGATGGGGCGATAACTTTCGGTGAGGTGTTTATTCTTATTTAGTTTAAGAATTGGAATAATAAAACCATGTCTCCAGTGTGTGGGGAAGACATTATGCTTCCATATAATATTGAGGATATCGAGTAAGTATTTGATACAGTTGGTGGGGAAATTTTGTATAAAAGCGTAGGGGATTCCGTCGGGTCCCGGACTTAATTTGAATTAATTTGAATTTAATTTGAATTTGAGTAGTGTCGTTTGGATTAATTGTGTTGAGTGGGGACTCGTATCGGTTGCATTGAGATAAGAAATCGTCGTCGTAGTTGGCGTTGTTTGTGTTTTTTTGGAAAAGATTGCCGAAGGTATTTACTACTTCCTTTGGTGTTGATATAAGTTCTGAGTTATTGAGAAGTTGTGTATTGTTTAGACGGTTCGTTCCTTTGAGAGATTTAATTTTGCACCAAATTGCTGAAGGATCGGTCTGGTTGTTTAAACTATTGGTATAGGCTTTCCAGGAGACGGCTTTACTGTGTTTGGCAAGGTATCTAGTTATCGCTCTGTGACGTTTTAGTTGGATGAACTCGTTGGGATCGTGTGTGTATTGATATTCTTTTAGAGATTTGTTTTTGTTTATAATAGATGTTTTGATATCTTCGTTCCACCAAGGGACCCGGGCTTTGGATGTTTTGTTATTGGCGATTCCTATTGAAATTTTGGCGGTGTCGGTAATGGATTTTGAGAACAGCTTTACATTGTCGTCGATTTTTTCTTTGGACGGGGGTTCAAGTGTAGATGTAATGCTTTCGGGAAATGTTTTGTAAAGGTTCCAGTTGGCCTCTTTAATTTTCTATCTTGGGGGATAGTATAGGTCGTTATTGTTTAATGGGGAAGTGAGGGATATTTGAATAGGTATATGATCGCTGCTGTATAAATCAGGTAGGACTGTCCAATCCAGTTTATGTGCAAGAGAGGTATTGGATATAGATAGGTCGATAGCTGAAAATTGCCCATTTGATGGGTTTATTCTGGTGGGTTGGCCGGTATTTAGTAGTACTAAATTGTCATCGGTGAGGAGTTCTTTGATTATTTTGCCTCTTGTGTCGGTTTTGTAAGATCCTCAGTTTTGGCTGTGGCTATTAAAGTCGCCTACTAATATGAAAGTTGGTGGAGTTAGTGAATGATGTTTACGATGTCGGTAAGAGAAAAAAATTTTTGATTAGGTAAATATAGGTTACAGATGGTTATTTTATTATGGGGAAGAGTTATTGATACCGCAACGGCTTCTAGATCGGATATTATGTTTATTTCTTCGCTAGGGTATTCTTGGCTGACAAAGATGGATACTCCGCCACTAGCTCGGTCACACAGGTTGCGATTTTTTTTAAATATAATATAGGAAGATAGGGAAGGTTTGTCTCTATCTGTGAAGTTTGTCTCTTGTAGGCTAATTATGGAAGTGTTGTGGTCTTTTGTGAGCAATTGGAGTTCTTCGAGTTTAGAATAAAACCCGTTAATATTCCATTGGATAAAGTTAATCATATTTAAGGTTAAGATTGGTTTTATAACAGATGTGTACATGGGTTATGTCGAAGGAGTGTATCAAGCTGCGTGTTTAACTTTATGACATTGGTTGAGCTTGGAAGAGGAGGTTTGACAATTTAGTAAGGCGGCTTTTTAAGGATTGGTCGTTTACCAGCGGTCTAATTTGATCTATTATATCCATTAAAGATGTTATGTCTATATTTACTTCTTCTGTCAGTGAATGAATGTTGAGGGATTTATTTGTAAAGTTGTCAAGAATATATATAAACTGGAGGTATGTAATGGGATTATTGTCGCAGGATGTGAAGAATTTTTCTATAGGTTTTGTAGGTTCTTCCGGGGTATCATTGTCTACTGTATGAAGTGAGTTAGAACGAGACCAAATTTTGGCTTTTTTAATCGTTTTTTCTTTTTGAATCGTGGTATTTTGGGAAATTTGATAATTTGGAGAGTCAGTTTTTACTGAAGACGAGTCGGAGATGGGTCTTTTGTATGTGTCGTTGGGTAATTCATCATTGTTGATAGATGTGATATGTGTAGAGGGTTCATTGGAGGCTTCTTTTGTTAACCAACCGAAGGTTGTTTGCTCCTGATTTTTATCGGAAGGATGGCTGGTGACGTGATCTTTTTCTGTAGTGGAGGGTTCTATTGCGATAGTGTTGTTGGCGATGTTGATTGTGTTTGAGATAGTAGTGGGTACGATAGGATCTTTTGTTTTGGAGTTTTTAATGCAATTGTTGGATGTATGACCGCTAGCTTTACATAAGAAACAAGTTAAATTGTCGTCGGTAAAGAAAATCCTGAATTGATTATCGTTTATGGTAATCAGTGTAGAGCTGGGTAATTTAGGATAGTCTTCATGTTTAATAAACATTTGTCTACGGAAACTCATGATGTGTTCGTAGCCTTCCATTTTGATGCCGGCTTTTAAATGGTTAATTTGTGAGGTATTTTAAGGTCGGGGCCAAGGCATTTCTTCGAGTTATCGAGGTTCCACTGTATATCGTGTATTACAAAATGTCCAAAATTGTACATTTCGCGATCTATACAGTGATTTTTGTGCACATCACAAACTGTACAAGTTTTTGTAGAAAGTTGATGAAAGTTGAGCTGGTAAATTAATACTGGAAATAAATTAACTCATTGAAACTTTTAATTGTTCTACATTGTTGTTTTGTATATATGTTCTTAATCTATTAAAAGCATCGTATGGTAGTGTTCAATTTTGGTTATTATATAATGCTATTATTTCTGTAGATAATAAAGATAAATCTTTCATTATTTCATGGGTTTCATTGAATCTTGTATGAACAGAATTGATGATTTGATCCAACACTTTAAAATAAGTTTCATATTTATATTTATTTTCTGGAGGAGATAATACTTCATCCACACTGTTTTCACTAGGCATCCACTTTTTATTTCTTCTTCTATTTTCTTTGAAACCTATACAAGAAAGATATTTTTTTTTTCAGAATATTGCTTTGCTTCATTGAGTAATTTTTCATAATCATAATAATTCCTTTTATTAGTCAACTGTTTTACGCTTATATTCATGGTATTAATAGCTTCCATAAAGTCTAACGATTTGGATTGTAGATAATTCGATAGAGGTGTAATACCAGACGATATTTATAAACTGTTAATATGATTGTTATTGGTAAATCAGTGGGGTATACGCACCCTCCACTCATGGTCTAAACAATCGACCGTCTAAGCCACTTGGGCCAATACACTATCCATGATGTTAGGGTCAGGGTCGGCGTTCCTTGGGACTATGGCATCTGGTAATACCACTGGTCTGCATGTATGCCGACCCTCGTCCGGGTTTCCTAGTAACGTTGGGGATTATACTATTTGCGCTTCACGTTATGCTCGTGCTAATAATATTGGTTGTACACTCCTAGTGAGTATTCCTGCGTCACTCGATCTACTCGTCCTATCGTAAATGTCATTATTGTTCCTCCAGTCAGCATTCGCCCCCAACACTCAACTCCCAAGAGCAATTTGTTATTGCTTACCTTGTATCTTTGATTGCAGTGTGCTCGCCTTCGCTGCCAAACGGTTTGCCCCCAGGCATTGGCATACCGTTCTTTTTTCGATAATAACGCTTGTGCTACCATCGATTGTTCGTTGTAAACTACGCCAGTGCCTTAGGTGCGACTTTCCTTTTTCTTCCACCGTACTGTTTCTAATACAAGTACAAGAGTAGCCTTTAGTTGTATAAGGCCAACCGTTAAGTTATTACTCGCAATTCCGCTAGAAATTAATTTAACACACCAGGGGAATCGATTACTCTCTTCCCACTCAAAAATAAATCTCAACCACGAATTGCCCATTAATAATTTTATTGATTATACTATTTGCGCTTCACGTTGTGCTCGTGCTAATAATATTGGTTGTACACTCCTAGTAATTTATGGTGCAAAATTAACAGAATACGAACTTCGCATGGCTCCTGTGCAGATTCCTTGCACAAATGAGGCATGAGAAACTCGCCAGAATGTGATTGCGGAACAGAAAGACAGACCATCTACCACATAGCTTTTATATGTCCTATCTACGTCTATCGAGGGGGCGTCAGTCGTTTCCGCAAAGTTGTCACGATTCATGGCAGAGATGTTTATAATGCATTGGTGAAATGTCCCCACTCTACTAGGAACATTGTACGTCCTATCGGATGCTAGCATTACGTTCGTTCTGATTTCACGCATCTGCTGGATGTTTCTCCCCTACTCCTGGCTTGGCTGCGCGGATTGTGCGATAGTTGGCCGGACCTTATTGTGAGCGATCAGCGCATGGATAACCTTGGACCCCTCGTCCTTGTCCTCAGGGAATATGTTTCCATTGACTACGTGTTACTCCCGGTTATGTGTAGCAGTCATTCCGAGCATCCTACCCTCATCTCTCTTCTTCGCTGGTACACACCTATCCCACCGCTTTCTCCGTTTTCTATAACCTTTATTATTGCTTCAGTAGTCTGGCCTCTTAGTTGCCCTAACTCTGTTGCTCTCATTACCTCTTCCTCGTCTTCGACAACAGCAATGCCGGTCCATGCGCTCCAACCATAAATAACGTTTTTCCTCCTTTTTGTCTTCGTGTCCAGTCCAACTTTTCTCATTGCCTGAGTGATGTTAGAGTGAAACGTACCGCCGTTCTCACTCAATAGTTTACTTACAGATATACAGACCGATCGTCCCCAGACCGGGTTTTTTGACACTGTACTAAGGAACGCATTCAACCGCCGATAATCGTTCCAGACGGTTTTAGCTTGTACCTAGCTCTCTTTCTTAAAATACCTTTGACTACGTTAGCTTGCCTATTATCCCGCGTGGTAATAATCCGCATTCCCTGCCTCTGTTCATTCTTAATGGGCACTTCTTGCATAGCAGCTACTGAAAAGTTCTTCTTGAGAATCTGGTCCGGCCTATTAGTCCCTACCTGGCAAACATAATTGTCATCCTCCCGTTCACAACTCAACATCCTTGCCTCTCGATCGTCATTACTATGTCTGGTGACGCCAAGCATTTAACTCTTTCCACTCAAACTTTGCGTCAGTCGTCGTTATATCTATGGGGTATTGACCTGCCTTGCGAATATCAGAAGCAGCTTTTTCAACATCCCCTCACAGAAAAATGGCTCTTGCCTCTTTGGCGGCTGGTCCATCGTAGTGACAACCGTCCACAATGTCCACTATCCGAACCGTTGTTTCTTCGACCTCTTCAGCCTCATAGTGGTGACCCTCATTGCAGAGCTTTTCCGCTTCGCGATGCGATCCTTCCACAATACTAACATGCGGAACCGGGGCCAGCATTTTCATTATGTGCGCAGAGTCGAAAGTTACGAGGACAAAATCGTCGAACTCGATAGGGTACCACACATCAGGGTGCTCTGCCAACCTGATGTTGTGGACCGCAAAGTTTGCGGTCCGTGTTTCCTCCGCCGTTCATGTCCCGTTAATCCCCCCGGCGGAATGGGAAAGCCGTGCCCTAGATGCCTTCACCAGGGATGTGATCCCTGCCCTACTCAAAGATGTCGTCTACTGGGCTCCTAATATAGTGTTGATTACAGAAAGGTGAAAAGACACTATCGTTTTTGTTCGTCTTCAAAAAGATGGTTTTAATCTTCCCCTATGACGTCCAAGTAATATTGGCCGATAAGGTTAGATATGGAGTTTTCTAAAAGTTCGCACAAGTCGTATGGGTAACATTCGACTTGTGCGAACTGTAGGTGTCGTAACGAAGTGAACGTCAATTCACGATATTTAATTAAATATTATTTATTAATACAATGTAAAAATTATGTTATTGCGGGTCCGTCTTCTAAACGCTCCAACTAAGTTGTGTTGTCCGCACCCGAGCGAACGCCGGCGTCCCAAACCGGTTGACGGGAGCGACCTCGTTAACGACGAAAGTGATCGACGCGGTCGTGATTACGACTGTAACAAGAACATGATGTCTTGTTATTGCATTCTTAACATTTTTAATGTTTTTAAAAACATTTTTATATGTTTATTGTTTTAACACCGTTGTCCGCCATGCGCCATTTCGATAATTTTTAGGCCGCCGGCTGCCGCACCATATCACTCGTAGGAAGCCATACCGCCGCGGGCTGCCATAAATTCTTTACATTTTGAAATCATAATAAATATGTTGGCGCTGTATTTATACCTTATAAATTCATACTGTGACATAGAGGAAGAAATTACCATTCTATCTGTATATAGTGCATCCATATACGATGTTTTTTAGTCATAATTTTTATTATTCTAATCAAAACAAATTAAACAATACATTTTACTTAAAACTTCCAAAATACATTATTTTTTTTTCAATAAAACTCAATAGTTAAATACCAGAATCTTAAAAATATCATATTTTATAAAATATATAAAAAGTTACAGTACCTTTCAAAACAAAATAGTTAAAATAAATTTCTGTTTTTTTTTTTAAAAAAAATAATCCTTTTATTATTAATTAAAACTTATAATTTTAACTAAAAAAATGTTTGCCGTTTGCTTAATTATTTTTCATTTTTATGATGTTTCAAAAACAGTCCACACAAGTATACACATCACATTTCTTACACAAAGTTGTAACCCTTTTAACATCTTTGCAGGCCTGAACTAATCCAACAATTGCAGTTTTATCTTTGTAACAATGTGCACACCTCTTTCTTATTTTTCGTTTTCTAGTACCCTTTTCTGAAGTTTCATCTAGACTATGTTTTGATGATGTTAGTCTTAATGTCGATGACGTTGGTGTAGGAACAGTATCTTGATGAAGTAATGGTTGATTTAATCCAAGTATTTCGTTAATCAGTGCTTCACGGAACTGTAATTTTAAGTTTATTTTGTGGTGTGTTTAAGTTATGTACTTTAAGTGCATTTACTACAGCAGTCCCTAATGAAATCTCCGTCGCCACTTTATGATACCATCTAATTGACTTTCGTACTGGACTGCTGTAACTCAATAGTTGATCTGATAGGTCAATCCCAGCCTTACCTGAATTATAATCAATTATGATTTTTGGCTTCATAATTGTTTCATTGTTTCCATTTTTCTTTCCCGTATCTACCATGGTGATGTTATGACGAGTCAATAGCATAGTGATACCTCTTTTATCGCGCCATTTGGCTACCATAACCCCGTTCAAATTTTCTTTACCTATTATTTGTCCAGATTTTAATTTTGATTTTGTGACCTCTGGAAGCTTAACTCTGTTACATCTTAATGTATCTACTAAATGTGTTTCATTTTCTAAAAGTGCGTTAGCTATGTTGAGTGAAGTGTAAAAATTGTCAGTAATAATAGTTCTACCCGCGTTTAAATATAAAGAAGTCAAATTCATTACAACACTACATCCTAATCCTCTGCCATCATCTTGTCCTTTTCCTGCGTAAACTTGAATGTTATACGTGTATCCATTTGCACCACAAAGCTTAAATAATTTGATGCCATATTTGTGAGCCTTACCGGGAGTGTATTGTTTAAATTTTAATTGTTTGGAATTTCAACTTAAAAACCAGGACTTTTACTGAATATAAATTGTTTTTGGTGATGACCTGTAACATAATTACAAGTATGTTCAATAACGGTTCTTTGTGATTTAGTTACTTTAGTAGATTCATTACAATTATTACTATCTGCAAATGTATAGATAAATCAAATGTTATAACTATATTTTTTTTTTATTGCGTGTGTGAAAAAAAGTATTACGAATTTAAAATGTCAGGTATTTTAGATAATTAACAAATATAAATTACCAACAAAAAAAAATAACACCTTTGTAAAAATGGCCATTAACTTTATAACAAACTTAATAAAATAGTTTATAAATAATAAGATCAAAGTTCGATTTTTATATACCTAGTTAAAATTAAAAAATATAAAATATATTTGGTAAATGAAAAAAATTTTACTTACCAATGTCACTTTGAATATTATCGGATTCATTTGAAGGAACATAATGCTCGTCTTCATCAGAGTCGTCAAATTCACTAAAAGAACTGAAGTCGTCATCTATGTCATCCAAAAGTTCCCGCACAACATTTCATCAGAGACTTTAAGCCGTTTTGGTCGAGAACTCATTTTGATAATATAAAATAACTCAACAGTCGTTAATTTAATGTAAGCACGCCTATGGCGTATGATATAACTTAGTATTATGTTAGCGCCGTGAGGCCGCCGGCGGCCGTACTATTATTATAGATTATTAATAATCTTCAAAGAATAATAAACCGATTGATATTGGAATCGTATTTTTCGGCCTATTGATTCTAAATTTATCACTCGGTACATTTTACAAATGTTGCCCGTAAAATACGTAAAGCATTATAAAAATAAACGTCTGTGCAGCCGTACGGCAGTCAACGTGTTGACACCTATTGCTGAATTTAATGGGACACTAAACCCACTTTTGTGTATTCTCCGTAGTCCATGTCAAAAAAATACAACATTCAAATTTGAATTTAGTAAAACTAATTGTGTGGTCTTCTTCATTTTGTACAATTTTTATTAGAGCAAACTGACCTATAAACTGAACTATTGAGTTATTATTCAGCTTAAAGAAAGTACGTTAGTAATTTGTAACTTCTCGAAAGTTTCTTACGCAATTTCGTCTTTAAACCATTGTAGAGGTCCAGATTATAAATAAATAAAAATCAATCCATATAAATATTTTTTTAACATATATTTTCATTTTAATATTTCATATAACTATTTTATAACCGTGTCGATAAATCGATAAATTTGTCTTCTATTTATAACGAGCTTTAATATAGGACAATTTTTTGCATCGTATATAATACTTTTATTGTATATTACTACACATTTATAAATTCTGATCTAGCGAAATCCATAACTAGCCCTCTTTCTTCGATTTTAATTTTAATATTTTCTACGAGTAATTGACTACCTCGTAAAGTAACATTCGATTTCTCTAGTTTCATAATTTATCTATTGAACACTGAAAGTGTGTTGTAATAACGACGAGTTTATTTTTAACTCTTTATTATAAAATCAGCTACATGCGTTTTCAAAACACTTGACTACGTTTTGGTTAAAAGCAATAAAAGTGTTAATAACACATTTCACCTCATTGAAATATTTCCCATAGTAAATTGCTGCTTCATGACATATACCCCAACGAGTTAATATTGGTTGTGGAGGTAAACTCAAATTGGGATACATTTCTTTGAAATATTTTTAGTAGAGGTGCTTTCAAAAATATCTTTTTTTTTAAAAACAGTTTTGCCGTATTCATACCTTTTTTGAAGCCTTAAATGCTCCTTTGAATATGGAGAACAACATACCGTAATGGATAATAACCCACCACCTTAAGATCTTATGTAATATCTAATAGAGGCCTTAGTTAATGGAGGATAAGTCTAAGATTATACTGTTAAAAGGAATCAAATTCCTCCATGCGTTTAACAATATAGAGGATGTTCCTCCTAACCGCATGGTACTCATCATCTTTTGCTGCTCTTACCACCATATACTGATATGACTTCATTTGAAACACCTTTCTTTCGAACACCAGCCTCTGTTGGGTCGATACCTGGCTGT
This sequence comes from Chaitophorus viminalis, assembly GCA_025469195.1. Classification (NCBI taxonomy): domain Eukaryota; kingdom Metazoa; phylum Arthropoda; class Insecta; order Hemiptera; family Aphididae; genus Chaitophorus; species Chaitophorus viminalis. Next base: position 520 of record JAIPRK010003001.1, on the reverse strand, counting down.
CGTCTCATACCATTGAATTTTGGTCTCCTGTCCTGTGCTGCAGCGTATGGTGTTGCCCTTGGGACTGGAATACTAGGTCCAGCCACTCTTTGCTCATCATCAGGGCTGAATAAATCATTCAAAGATTCGTCTTTATCCTCGCAATCAGATTCGGACATTAAATCAGGATAGTGGGTTTTAGGGTCAACAGCAGGTACTATCACTGAAAAGCTAGAGGTTCCGGAAGGCATTGATTCGTCATTCTGTTCTAGATAAGATTAGATGCACTACTAGTATCATGGGGAGGCCGTGACATATCTAATGTTTCAGTCTTAACTAATGTACAGGAGGTTAGATACTCACGCTTTAAGCCAGTATCTACGAGTGCTATAAAACAATACTATAAGTACCAATCAGAGGCGGTTTGAACAATTACATCTTACCGGGGCAGATAAATTGAAACCACCTACCTACCCCTGTCCTACTCTAAAAAAATTGTTTTTGCATCCCTTGATTTAAATAATAACTGCTTAAACGTTAA
>JAIPRK010002998.1:0-10280 GCA_025469195.1 Chaitophorus viminalis | reverse complement strand
GTATGTCTTAAAATATATTGTGATTAGTGTTCTTACAATCAACAACCCCACACAGTAAAGTAAAAATATCGATGAAATGTTTATAAATCAAAATAAAAGTTAAAATGTTCAACATTTTATTTGAATTTCAGGGGGGGGCAGATGCCCCGTCTTGCCACCCCCTCCGGGCGCCCATGGTACTCACTATCACAAGAAAGCTGCTCAATGTGCAATAGATTTTAAAATTACATATTTGAACCCTAATAGAGAAGTAATAAATATGTTAGACTCTCAAAGAAAAAAAGAAGTTGCCGAAAACCGTGCTCGCATTAGACCAATAATTAAAACAATTATTTTTTTGGGACGACAAAATATTGCATTACGTGGGCATCGAGATGATGGTAAAGTTTCGTTTGATGAATTCCCAATTGATAATGTCGAAAATGATAAATTTGATTATTACTTTTTCTGCACTTTGCTTTGCTTATTTAGAATGAAAACATGGTTACGTTCCCAAATGGGAAATGAACGTCTCAGTAGTTTGGCTATGTTGCATGTGCATAGAGATATAGATATTAACATTGATAATGTCATTGACATGTTTGCAAAAATAAAAAACCGAAATAAAAATTGTATATTGTAAATATTTTATTTTTCAAATTTTAAATAAATATTTATATTGAAAAAAAGTGTTGTTATTTATATTTTTGTACCGATTATAGTTAAATATTTCAAAATAAAACAATGGGGGGGGTTAAACATCATTATCTATGTGGTTTTGAAATTTCACCCCCCCCCTCAGAACTTGGATATATCCGCCACTGCATGAGCCACAGTAACTGGTCCGCGATCCGACGCAGTCAGGTTGTCTACCTGGTTGGCTGATTTGATCAACACCACAATACACTCACTCTACCTACTTATACTTATTTAGATTAAGTACAATGTATTAACGTCTATCGATGTGTACCCTAAATGATTGACGGGTAGACATTACAACTCATATTTCGATACTCCCATACAGACAAAAGAACCATATATAAAACGTTGGTGGTGGGCCACAGTGACTGAAGTCGTAGTCGGATTGCCTACCTGACTGACTTATTCACAAAATAGTGGTTTTGCCTTGAATCAAAATGTGCTTAACGCTCATCAATTCTATATGAATCGATTGACGTGAGAGATTTTAAAACTCAAATACAGAATTACCGATTTTGCGATTTTCAAACTTTGACCCGTCTTCCCGCCGTAGGCGGGATGACAAACACCCGAATCGAGTCCGCCGGTGGAGCAAGGGGCGGGTTTGGGGTGTAGCCCCAACTAGACGAAGTCTAGTCCCTTATACTATATAACGTGAAGATCACGTGACCTCCGTCGAAAAACACTCATTTCCAGAGTCCCTGGTCGTTTCGCCTTATTTATTTCGTTAAAATTACAATTCTTTACCTAGCCGCGCGTTCTCTTCGGATCCCTCATAAACACGCTTTTTACCCACTATTAACACCGTTTTCCGAATTTTTTCGCTTCCGTTTTCCGAAAACGCGTTTTCGGGAGTGTTACGGACATACATAAATGTAGGTCCTCACGGAACAATCACAGGGGGAGATTCATATCAGAATTACCCATAACTATAACAATATAACAATTGTAGGATATGCAGTAGCAGGCATGATGTGGTTAAAACAATGTAATAGATATTGGAAGGAACTAATAAATAAAATGTCAAATGGTACTAAGCAATGCGTGAGATAGAAATAATATAAAGATGAAATAATATTAACATATTAAAATAATCTTCTACCCACGCAGATGCGATAAGAACAATTAATATAAAAAACTATAGGATGAGACCACACGCACACAATTACAGTATATATGTGCATATGGTATATGGCATATATATACTATGTAATACATCTCTGACGCCTAATAACCAAACAGATTTTACCTTTATATAGCATATATTGTATGTATATATATTATATATTATATACTATAATATTGTAGAAGTAAATACATATTAACCACATCCTGTCACTAAAAATAACTAATTCTCGGAATAATATGAGAGAGACTCGATTATCTTACGGATTTGGGGTATATAAGGAGGTCCCAAACAGACCATATTCAGATGTGTTTTAGTCCGTTCAATAGCAAGCACCTTCGCGCTAGTTTGTTTAATAAATTAAATGTTTGGACTTAGAATATTTTTGTATGTAACAAAATTAATTCTTTGGACTTAGAATAATTTTACAATAAAATTATAATAAGTTCATATCGAGCATATTATTTATCTTCCTCATTCCAACATCAAACACGACTACACCCTTGAGTCGTGGGCACGCAACAGGAGATTCTATATCGCTGTTCCGTATTACACCGGCATAGCGACATTATCGCGATTAAATAACCCGTATTTTGCATTGATTTTCAACCGATTAGGTAGGCCGATAGGATAGGTAGATAGGTTACGACCCATTGAGTGTAATAATAGTTCCCGCATCTCGAAATGCAATAGGCATACATGGCCGTCCGAATTTTTTGCATTTTATTCCAGCGTTACATTTTTTTCCAAGTCGTTATCACATCGTCGTTTATCATTATTCGAATGTTTTGAATTTTCGTCTGTTGTATAATTTTTTATACCCACCCGTTCTCTCGGTTTATTACTATGTTCGTCCGTATTTCGAACGCCCAAATCGCACGTTTTTCCAGTATTATTAATCAAACCTACGCAGGACGGTTAATAATTTAATATTTTTCTAATCCGCACTACCGATGTTGCCCGTCGTCGTCGTCGATATGTTTACTAAATCACTGATGTTTTTGTGCATTTAATATATTGCTTTTGTTATGTTCCCGGTACCTAAGTTATTATTCTACGATGAAGTTAGTATGTATATTTAGTATTTAGACAGTACTGTCAGTGTTTGGTTATATTAACTAATAATTTTTTTCAAAAGAAAAAACAGGTATTTATGGATGGAGGCAGTTTTGCTCAACAGTATTCTGATTGCAGTAAGGTTATATTGTACCTATATTAGTTTGTGAATATTTAAGTTTTAATATCATTAATTTATAGGTATATCGATGCATGTAGCTGAGACCTGGTTGAAAAGTTCAGTGTAAACAGTCAAAATCAATCAAATCATGATAGAGGTCACGAAGGTATTTACAGGAATGTATGTAGTACCTATTGTATTATACGTATATATATACAATTAATAAAACAGTATATTTTTAAATTAATACCAACTGATAAATAATTGCCCAGATATTTATAAATGTAGGTGGTGGTATTGCATTGAATATGCATACACAGACTGTTATATCTATTTAATAATTAATAAATTGACTTTCGACCTAACGTTCCAAAAAATTGTACTTTAATATTGTACCTATAAGCTATACAATTTATAATCATTGATTGATGACTACAATTGATTTACTATATTTCATTTGACTTTTTAACTATTATTCTATTATTCATATTATTGATATACATTACATTATTAAATCATAATTTTATTACTTTTTCTTAATTAAAATTCCACTATCAGCTCATTTTTACATTATATCTGAGATGTACTATCAGTAAATTATATTCATAATATATATATATTGTTACATTATGGACTGTCATTGTAAATATTATTATATTTTATATTATATTATATTATATTATTATTTACTTTTTTTATAGTACTTCAATGTAATATCTATATAAATAATTATACTAATTGTTCCAATATATTTTATTTACTGGATATGTAATTTTAGGATCATTGACTGTAGTATTTATATTATGATTTTAATAATAACTTATTGCTGTAGGCGTGCACTGTATTGTTCTATTTTATAATTTGAGTTAATGTGAATTTATAATTTTTTATAATTATTATTGTTAACAAGTTTGAGATATAATGACATTTATATTTTTATTATTAAAAATACCTACTTATTTTTATATTTATTACATAATGTAGATTTTATTACTTTCTATTCAATATCTTATTTTTACATTATATTAGAGATGTACTATCACTATATATTTTACTATACTATAATAGTTGTTTTATGGACTGTCATTGTAAATATTATAATTTATAGAATTCTACTATTAGATTTATATTTTATATATGCTTGGTACATTTTCATATAGTACCTCAATGTAATTAATACAGAATTTCACATTTGAAACTATTAATCATTTTTTTTAACTATTTATTTATTACATTCACTGTGATTTATATGCTAAACTCATGTAATTGTGTTTTGTATTGATTTACATTCTTATCCCCTATCCAATACTTAATGTTATACTTGATGTTATATTAATAATAATAATTTTAATAATTTATTAATGTTTTAGTCTTATTATTGGACATTTTAAGCTTCTAATTTATTTTTGTTTTTTAATTAGATTTACTTAAGTTATAATTCAAACTGATGCTATTCAACAATATTCATTAGATCTCAATGATGACTCAAATACACACATATGTTCACCACCTGTATCGTCTCATATGTGCATCGCACAATGCATTTATAAGAAATTCAGCTAATAATACCAATGACCGAAGTACTTTTTATTATTATTATTATTATTATTATCATTATTATTATTATTATTATTATTATTATTATTATTATTATTATTATTATTATTATTATTATTATTATTATTATTATTATTACTATTGCACTGTAGGCATGTACTATATTCTACTTAAAAATTAAAAATGTTGGTTAATGACATTTTATACTGTTTAAATTTATTAATACTGTTTAAAAATTGGAGACGGTGACATTTATAAGTTAGATAGCTACATTGTTTTTAAAGTTTATATAATTATATAACTATCATAAGCAATTTACTCTTAGAATATTAAACTATACACAGGTAATGATTAAAATTGTATACCTTATAGATTTACAGTTAAATATTTATTATTATATATCCATTCAAACGGCTGTTATATATTATGATATATAATTTTCATTATAATAATGACTGTAGTAGCATTTATAATTTCTTTTAAAAAGTTTTTATTATATTGTAATTTATATTATGTTTATGGTCCTAAATGATGTCTTCAATATATATATATATATGTATTGAAATACCAATGCAATATTATTATACATTTATTTCAAGTGTTATAACCTACGCACACAATGCACTTCAATTAATATTTTCGTTTTAGACACACATTCTGTTTTAATGTATTCCTTTAACCATTTAACTTAGCATTGATTATATTAATATTACTTTCAAAAAAGATTATATTACGCAAATAATGTTTGTTAAACTATAATTATTCATATATTTATTCAAAATTTTAGTGCCCATTGTCATCGTCGACATATTTACAAAATCACTGATGTTTTAGGCATTTATTACTATATTGTTTTTGTTGTATATTTTAGTTTTTTTTTCTTATTAGCTATAGTACCTTTATCCATGTCCCTAACCTACAGTTGTCAGTTATAGGTTATGTATTGTAGAATGATGTTGGTAAATTTACAGTACCTATGCACTCAGCCAATCGTTCATATTATATGTTATAACTTATATAATATATTATATATATAATGCAGAATTTCATAGAATGTTATTGATCAGAGTACACTTATTTTTTGAAAGGTTAGTACTGTAGTGTTATAATAAAAAATAATAACTGTTTAATAACATAGGTTTACTAATTTTTAAATAGTCTATATAGCCAGAGGTAACGAATCTTTCCAATATATTATTATTTACTATTAAAAATGAAATTTTAGTTTAATTATTACAGTAAGTATAGGTGGTATCTATCGAACGTGTTCACAACACACAGTCTGTAACAATGTATACAAATAGGTGTTAACACTTTAACAGGCATTTTTGTACCATTTATTGTAAATGTTATGTATATAATTAATTACTTATCATAGTTTAATTATGTACAGTATCAGTGTTCCGTATTCTACTACTACTACTACGATGAAATTGGTAAATTTAAAATACCTTTGCACTTGGCAAATCACTTATGTACTACATAATAATAATGTACTATATAATAAAATATATAGTAGTATTCTGAGAAGTTAATACTATCAATGTTGTGTTATAATGCATAGGTAAGTATATACATAAATATATAGGTTTACAAATTTTTATAAAGTTTTTCGTTGAACCATAGGTAGGTAAAAATTTATGAATATATAATAATATATAATATATACCGTTCCTATATATTTCACAAAATTAATTCTATATATTCCAAATATCAATATTAATTTTGTATAATCATTCCAATATAGGTATATTTTATTTACAAGAATATAAATATATTATATATGTATATATTAATATTATAATAATGCACATATATTTATAAATGAATCCCTATTGCATTTTATGTGTGCACAGGGTTAATAAATAAAAAAAAAGAGTTTTAAAACAAATTAACTTTTATCTGGCCAAAATACATTTTATTTTAATGTTGTACTTATTAAATGTACTTATTATTATATTTTAATAAATACTATAATAGTATTAATTTTAAAAATGTTAATTAATGTCCATTAAATTAATCAATCATAATTTCATTTTTATGTATACAGTTGTTTAATTGCAAATATTATATTATATTTTTAATTTTTAATAATTGATACAGAATTTCACTTTCAAACCATTTAATTCTATTCATATCATTTATTTATTTAACTATTCATTATATATAAATTGCACTATAACTGTAACTGTTCAAAGAATTATTAACAAAATTAATATTTGATATGTAATTAGATTCATTTAATTTATTATTCAAATATTATTCAAAAAACTGATTATATTATATTTATTATTCAATTAGATCTCACAACGACTCAGATGGAGGCATATGTTCACCAACTGTCATATTATATGTATTTTATTATATACTCAGTATATTTTTCAGTACACTAGGTGTATAATATAGCACCTTACACAAATTTCTAATAATAACATAGGTATATATATATCAACACACATAAAATAATAATAATAACATAAAAATATCATTCAAACAATATACATATGTATGTGCATTAATAGAATATACAAATTCTCAAGTACTAATAATGCACTAAGGACAGACCATGGGACATAATTTAAAGGTTTTACGGGATTAAATTATAAAATATTAGTTTTTTATGGAACTAAAAAAAAAAAAAACAAATGATTAAATTTAGATCTCTCTTCAACAAAATCAACATAAATTCATACTTACAAATTGTTTAATGAATTCTGAAATTTTAATAAATATAGTGAAGGTTAATTTATTTTATTAATGTGCAAAACATTGTATAATAGTATAATACCTCAATTCCGGTGGTTGTTGTTGGGGTCGTCGTCGCCACCGCCACCGCCGTAGATGGCACCACCACCGCCGCATTTACCTTTTCTGAAATTAAGATATACATTAAAATAAAAATTATTCATTTATAGAAAATATATGCAAGTTACTTACTTGGACATTTTGCCATAAAATGGCCCGTTTTTTTACAAAGGTAACATTCTGAAAACAAGTTACAGTATTTTTAATTTATATTTATTTGAAAAAGAAGTGAATAATGTTTATGTATATATTATTATTATTATATTATTATTATGATGATGAAATAATTATGTGTATAATACCTACTCATATAAGCGTATTTATAATTAAGCCAATACGTCGTACTGTGCGAAATGAAAATAAATATATGAGCATTTAATAAAAACTAAAATAATAATCTAATAATAACGTTTAAAATTACTCCAAAAATACTTAAGATTAGTTTTGTTCATATATGATTTTTTTTTTCAATTTGTTGAAAATAAACAATTTTTTTTTTTGCATATTTAATGGATTTAAACATTTTAAATAATCAACTTCATGAAATATTTACGTTTTTAATTTAAATGAACTACTAATGTTTTTTGATATTTTCTACATAGAATGATCATCGATTTTTCCGATGTTATTGTGCGTATTTCTAAAATGTTAAATCATTTTGTTGGAAGTACAAATATGTTATAACAAAATCTAATATATAGATATCTAAAATAATAAAATTAATAAAGATAACATACATTTGCACTGCTTTCTTGGCGTAATGGTTTACTTATACCTACTATTACTATAGCCATAAATTAAATTGCATACCTATATTTTACTGTAAACTGTACATTTTATATCAATGTCTATAAACTATAATGTGTAAAATATAATATATAATATTATTATTCGGTAATTTTTCTCTAAAATAATAAAAAATGGAGTATAAGGAAATATGCAAATAAAAATTGTATTGGGAACTAAGGGGCCTATGAATTACATTAACTATACCTTGGTCAGCTAAACATAAAGGTTCTGAATAAAACATATAATACAACTTATCAGCCCAAATTATAAGACTAAATCTAAAATGAATAGAATATTACTTTTTTTTTTTTATATATTTTGCCGCCAACTCCACGCTTCCCGCCACCACTACTTCCATCGCCTAAACCGTCGTTGTAAACAATTATGTTGCCAATTTTGCCGAAAAACGTCATCTATTAATTAATTGAATTCTTTTAATTTTTAATTTAATTTTTCATCCTGAATATCATTCAAATTTGAAAAAAAGTTAGGTGAGATATTTACGAGATTAGGTACTTACTGCGACGCCGGACGAAATCAAAATGTGAAATTTCATTAACACACGTTGTTGAAGTAGATATAAAGCTGAAAGTAAAAGTAGTAATAATCAATATAATAATATATATATATATATATATTGTTATTATTACAAATTGTAATTTCCTGCAGCAAAACTGGTTATACATGGAATTACCCAACAGCTATTTTTGGCTTCGTGTTATATTTATTCGATGTACTGCGCGTGGCGCGTCTGCGCTGTGTCGCTATGTGATCGCGGTATACGCGTTCAGTTGTTTCCAAACCTTTTTGAAGCAACTTTAGTGTGATTATTTCGTTTTTTACGACTTACAGATAATTACGCATCGTTTTTTTTCTATTCTTTTTAACCAATCACGAGTTAGTTACTTTACACTATTAATTTTATTATTATTCCCTTTTTATGATTTATATGTTATTTTTATTATTTATATGTTTGACAAATATGTCGGATCATGTTGAAGCACATGTGTTTATTATACTATATTAAATTGACGGAGTTGCTGTGCTTTTAGCATGGTCGCCTGCATCATATGTTTTAATTATTATTATAATTATTATAATTTGTATTATAATAATTATTTAATTCCGTACTGCACGAATTTTTCTATGTCGTTTGTACCTTGTCGGGTTTTTGGTCGTGTCCTATTATTCTATTAATGTGTCACTGTTTATAGCACTACAATGGTCAAACGTTGTTTTGTATGTGGATTCGTGGATGGCATAGTTGGCATTTCTTTGCACAAGTAATAAACTTATATATTAAATATAGATCAAAACATACACATGTAAATGTAAAAACAAAACTATTCATAATATAGGTTTCCGTCAAATGCTCAACGTAGACGGATGTGGATGCATGTTTTGGAAGATAATGGTATTAATGTCCATACAATTCGATTGTCATTAAGACTTTGTTTGAGGCATTTTGTTGCTGAACAGGACTTTGAACGTACTGCACATGTTCGCCGTTTAACTGAGCTAGCAGTGCCAACAATAGTAAGTTTTTGATAGACTATCAATTATTTATGTTTTTAAACATACATTATGCTTATTGCATAGACCAGACATTTTATGATGTAAGGTAACTTATTATGTGTGTTTAATGAATTTACCTTACCCAACTTATACTTTTATTAAGTTTATTGTCTCTGAGATTATCTCAAGTATGTTTATACCTACATACATAATTATTTTACTATGTTCTACCTATGTAACATAACAGTGTGTTATAATTAAAGACCGGATTTAATTGTATTAAAAACACTCAAAAATTGCATAATAAAATTGTATAATTGCACCAAAAATCACATAAAAATTGCAAAATAAATTGCACTATAAAAATTCGAGTGGTATTTATATATTTAGAAATATTAATATTACATTTTTGAATTAAAATTGATGATTAAATACATTTCTAAATTATTTTCATTAAAATTAAATCTTTTATTACTTAAAATATGTTTGTACAACGAGAAACTACGTTCTACGTCAACACTCGTTATTGGTGCATATTTAAAACAATTTAATAAAGTAGGCGTTATATCTAAATTAACATTTTCTTTACCTGACATGACTTCATAGTAACACTTTAAAGTTTTATACCCTTCA
>JAIPRK010002997.1:0-10283 GCA_025469195.1 Chaitophorus viminalis | reverse complement strand
AAATATGCAATTAAAAATAATACTCTTCATTTGTAGGAATATAGCAAAAAAAGCTATGAAAAATCAATATTAATCTTTATTATTATTAAATCCATTATGTGGCTACACGAAAATACAGAGAAAAGTTGACAACTTTGTCAAATTGCATGAACTATTAAAATCGCGATAATTTGCAAGTTTTTTTGTAGTTGAAAATTCATAAAATTATTTTTGTTCATGCTTAAGGTTCAATTTTTAACACTAGGTTATCCATATGGTAATCTTCAAAAATGCATAAAAAAGATTCTACCGGACTAAAAGAAAAATATTTTATGACTATTTGAAATTTAATTTTTAGGAAATTGCATACTATTGCATCATATTTCAATTTAAATATAAAATATTATATTATTATATACCCATTTTAGAAAAACATATTAACTTCGTTCAAAATTGTTAGTCGTATACAATGATACCTATCATTACATTCAAATTTTACAAATCCATTGTGATGACCTATCCTATAAACGAGGTGCTTTCCACCCCCAACTGTACAACAGAGCGATGTCCATCCGGTTCTTTTTGTTTTTTGAAAATATCAGATTTTAGTGTTCGTTCAAGTCTATATCTACACACATCTTAATCATGAGCGGGAGGGGCCAAGGTGAAGCAAAGGATATAAAATCCAAAACCCGAGCAGCTCGAGTTTGACTTCAATTTTCCTTCAGTCGTATCCATTGTCTGCTAAGGAAAGGAAACTACGCTGAATGTGTCGGCACTGGTGCCTCGGTATACATGGCCGCCGTCATGAAATACTTGGCCGCTGAAGTTTTGGAGTTGGCAGGAAATGCTGCTCGTGACAACAAGAAGAACCGTATCATTCCCAGGCATTTGCATTTGGTCATTAGGAATGACGAGGAATTTAACAAATTATTGTCCGGAGTTACAATCGCCCAAGGAGGTGTTTTGCTGAATATCGAAGCCGTTCTTTTGCCTAAGAAAACTGAAAATAAAATTTAAGTCCTATAATCACAAACATACATAAAACGGCCCTTTTCAGGACCACAAAATATTAATACATAAATGAACCAAACACTGTACACTTACTGGTAGGTGCGACACAGTGCAAACTATACACACAGTTTATTATTTTTTGTTTCATTAGTACTATTTTAATAACACAATGTATGAATAAAAGTATAACTTATGAGTAGATGGTATGATAGGTCGATTTATAATAGCAAAATATAGAAAAAAAATAAGTATGTGTATTTATTATATTTCTTGTGATTGTGTATTTGCATCACAATTTAATCATGACTTAATACTTCGGATTCAGATTAACGCTCATCACTCACTTTTTAAACTAAATTGATGATACATACACCAAAAGATTCGTAATTTAATCGATATAATATTTCTATAATTTTTTCAATTAACTAATTAAATCAATTATTATTTTATATCATTAACAAAGGTGCACAGTGAATTAAGGAAATTCATGAAAACAATCGTTTATTTCTGCTTGTGCAATAAATTTTTTTATCCACAAACGGAATATTCCTGATCGAAATGTTATTGAATGTACATGGACATTAATTGAAATGTTGTACCTCAATTTTTTTATTGTATATAACTGAAAAGTACAAGCCTAGTCACTAGCATTTTCATAAACTCAATAGTTGTCTGTTTACTAGTAGGTATGTAATTTGGATATATAATCGATGGAATGTCGATCTTATATCAATCGTTTCCCACTTTTATAGCCGTCTGTCTAAGTACTTACAACGTTCGCATTACACTATGACTGATACCACCATTTCTGCGGAGCCTGCCGTTCCGGTTTCACTGAAATCTACGAAGAAGAAACTCGCGGCAACGAAGTCGAAATCGACGAAATCCGCTGCTGTTACGCACCCGAGTACTGCTACCATGGTCACCGCTGCAATCAAGCAACTTCAAGATAAAAAGGGATCCACTTTACAAGCGATTAAGAAATACATTTCTGCCAACTACCAAGTGGACTCTACCAAGTCTGCGCCTTTCATCCGCAAGTTCCTCAAGGCCGCTGTTGTCAAAGGTGTGTTGGTGCAAACCAAAGGTTCCGGCGCATCCGGACATTTCAAATTGGCCGAAGTGAAAAAACTGGTCAAAGTAGCAAAGAAGAAGCCGTTGGCCAAGAAATCCACCACCGTCAAGGCTCCGGGTGCAACGAAGAAGAGGAAGTCCACGTCCAAGAAACCCAAATTTTCTGAGCCAGCCACTAAAAAGTTAAAGAAAACCGTAACCATCGCCAAACCAAAGGTTGCAAAGTCTCCTGCCAAAGCCAAAAAAGCACCGGCCACCAAAACTAAGCCACCCAAGGCTAAGAAGTCTCCAGTGAAGAAAACCACTGCGCCCAAAAAGAAGTTACCGTGTTTGGTGTGTGTAAAACATCAAACTTTATAAAACGGCCCTTTTCAGGGCCACCAAATTGACATATAGTACAAAATATAGCAATACGCATTGCAACTGGCTCCCCCCCCCCTATTTTGTCAGCAACAACATACTGCTAAAATCCACAAAAATAAATACCATCAAAGAAGATTCAAGAAAGGCATCAATAACCCTTTATCACAAACTCGATACTTCAACCTATCCCCATCTCCAAGAAATAGCAGAAAAGTACTCACAAATCATATACAAAACGTACCAACAATCCCCAGAACCTAATAAACCAATCAAACCACACACGGAGAGAAAGAGGCCACGCCTGAAGCTCTCGAATAGGCCTTAGACCGTCACAGTATTGGCAAAATGCAAAAAAAAAATGTTGGACGGATTATTTGGTTGGAAAGTATAATAACATGGAAAAAAGATTTAGTAGAAAGTAATTGATCAATGTACGGGGAAAGGATTAACGTATATTCTGTAATATTACTATAATATATAATTATATGTATACTTTTGGTCATAGAATAGTTCGAAAAATCTACCTCTTTGTACCAGATCTGACCTGCTGCAGCGTATCTAATCAAACGAAACCACCATCTGGGATTACGACAAGCATCATAACCTATCACCCTCCACATGATTAGCCCCATATTAATAACCTCATATTACGTGATAAATACACCTACACTTAAAAATGTAAGATCATTTCATCTCTGAACTTCATTACATTGCTCTAACGGACGATCTAGTCAGATGATTGAAACCCGAATGATACCCAGAGATCTTCTCAATGCAAATCATATTTAACATGTATTTATTTTAATATGTTAACCTATATTACCATTTAACAGTCATGTGCAGACTTTTCTAACGTGAAACGGCTACTTATCATTTTTCACCGTTTCATATTATAACTCATATTAACTGATTGTAGATTTTGTACTGATTATTATTTCAAACGAAATAAACGAAAATAAAAAAAAAACTGATTTTGTTAATTTGTAATTAAAGTCATGATATTTCGTTATTGCTACTCTCACTTAGCTCCAAGTATTGATTTTAATTTCACCAGTAATAAGGTACCTTATCTACTTACCTGACAATGCATCATGAGAGCATTTTTCGTTTGGGATAATTTTGTTTTCATATGCATTGCGATTGATAAGATGTGAGCTTCTAGGAATTTTACTACACTTTATACCTGAAACCGACAATAGCCTTACAATGTCTTTACAAATACCATTTTCTTGTTTTGTTATTTATTTTGAAGTAGATGACGGTGTAGTGAAGTTGGTTTTACGGGTTATATTTAAGTAATTTAGAGCCCTTTGAAATATACTTGAACAGCAGCAACGGAGCATGGGTAGAAAGTTCAGTTCAAAAAAACAATTATTGCTAAAATATTTTTATTTAATTAGTATTTTATATTTAACAATAGCATTTATTTATAGTACTTATAGAAAATAGTCGTCCAGAGTTCATCAGTTGTATCCTTGGTATTGATATTGAACTGATAAACTTATACAAGGCGTGTCTTTTATATATTTTACAACTGCTATGATTTATATACATTTTTACTATTTTCTGATTAAAATTAATGTTAGTGAATTATATTCTAGTAATTTTGTATGACTTCTAAATTGTTACCATGCCATGGATGTACCAATATAATAGGAGTATATATCCGCTACAATGGTACAGCAGTATTATTATACAAATATGTGTCAATTTAAACACTGCAATTTTTCTCTATAAAAGGGTTTCACATATGTTGGCCAGTATAACTATTTAATTATCTCGAGAAATCAGGAGCGTAAAATGATTTTTAGTAATCATCTGTCAAAACATATGATCTCACAGGCGTATACGACGATCTTTAATCGACTACTAGCATCCAATTTTGAAGTGCTACCAATTGCTGAAAAATCAATAATCATCCTTTCTGTAAACGTATATTCATCCGAAAACAAGTTAAGAACGCGTTTAGACTAATTCCAATGAGTTCAGAGTGATTATGAATTTTATACGGACCATTTTGTAAGGTCAACGGAAACACGAGTGGTCGGGCCGAAATAACGATGAATAGTTGTGTACTGGTTTTAGGCATCGGTACAAAAACATTTCCCCGTTATTCGATATTTAGTTGGCTTTGTGTCAAGTGCAACACGAAATGTCTGAGTTGATCGGTTAACGAGAAATCGTGAAAAGAAAACGCACAACTGTTAGCCGGGTAGATGACTGTGCATTTCAGAGTTTACTAGTCGGTACGTACTTGTGTATATGTGTATGAACTTTTCGTATCTGCGGCATATCAGTACCGCAATCGTTACTCCTTTGTCATTATAGCGTTATTTGAAGTTTTATTATTCTTTCACCATGACGGATACGAATGCCAGTCCAGTACCAGCTGCTGTCTCTCCGGCCGCCAAGAAATTGCCAGTCAAGAAGATTGCCGGACCAGCTAAGGACAAGAAGGCAGCTCCTACTCATCCGACAACTTCCATTATGGTTACTTCGGCCATCAAGGATTTAAAGGAGAAGAAAGGTTCTTCGTTGCCAGCGATTAAGAAATATTTGGCTGCCAACTACAAAGTGGACCCTACGAAATTGGCCCCGTTCATCAGAAAATTTTTGAAAGCGTCTGTCACCAACGGAACCATTCTGCAGACCAAGGGAACCGGAGCTTCGGGTCATTTCAAATTACCCGTAGCTGAGGTTAAGCCCAAGAAAGTGCCCGCTAAGAAGAAGGTTCCTGCTGTCAAGAAGGTCAAACCAGCAGCTGGTTCGCCCAAAAAGAAGAAGACTGTTGCTCCGAAGAAGGTTAAAGCAGCAGCAACCTCTGGTGAGCCTGCTGCCAAGAAAGTGAAAAAGGCTCCTGTCAAACCTAAGGCTGCAACCGCCAAATCAAAAAAGTCTCCAGCTAAACCTAAAAAACCAGCAGCGGCGAAACCCAAGGTAGTAGCCAAACCAAAGAAATCACCTATCAAAAAAAGTGTCGCCCCTAAAAAGAAATAATTCCTTCTCATTACGTATTCTGATTGAACCTCCAAAACGGTCCTTTTCAGGACCATCATATAATTGGTAATTTAAAAAATTGTTTCCCATTTTCATTCTATTCGTAGAACACTAATTATATTGTGAAGTGTAAATTTCTTTTAAATTCTTTTTTGATTAAAAATGGATAGTTTGTTGTATTGCGATGATTGAATGAGGAAATAGACACAATATTTTATACCACATAGGTATTTGGTATTTGTTGATGCATATATTTAATCAATTTTCAGTGCTTATTTAGTCATTTTTTGGTGCATATATGCCTATTGTATAATATTAGGTATTTATTATAGCTAAATATAAGTCCTTAATGGTTTTACTATTTTGTGCACAAATGCATGCATATTTATGTATTTTGAAGAGCTAGAAGACCCTAAGCCAAATAATAATCATAATAATTGATCCTATTTTTTTCCAATTTTCCGTATTCTATTACTTGCTATTAATTTCCTAACTATATATTGTATGCATGCAACACTTGTTAACAATTGAATGAATTAATACGGGCAAGTCTTTGGAGCAAACACACCCTTCTATAATGTCGTGAGATTTTATATACCTAGGTGGCCCCAGTGTTACGTATATTAGTTATGTAAGCCCTAATTGGCAGCGCGTATAGTCGCGGGTTCAAATGCTTCAAACCCCCTGCACCATAGCTAAAAAAATGTTTGTTTCACTCGCAATTTTTACACCCATCGTGGGATCACCGTGCTCGTTATTATGAACAATAAATTATTGTTTATTTATTCCCATTTAGCTTGATATATTTCAAGTATATAGTCATATAGACATATTTTAGATTCTGAACGGAGTGCTTTTTATCTATCATAAAAAAAAAATTTGATTCTCAAACGACTTTAAATATTTGTTATTATTCAAAAAGTATAAGTCGCAGAAACTTGAAATTTTTACCAGTGTTTAGAATGGCATTTTCCTTATGTAATTATTTTTGCTAACTATTTTATTGATTTTTAAGCAATTTATAGGTATTTGAAATTAACGTTAATAGACATTTTTTTTTATCATATTTTTATAAAAAAAAATTAGCTGGAACAAAATACTTGGAAATTTAGTAGAAGATTCCACATATGTTGTATTATATGTTATATTATATTATATACCTACACTAGACTGCAGGGAATCAGAATTGTTCAGAATCGTTTTTCGTATGCAATTATACATAGCATTGCATTCAGATTTAACAAATCCATTTTGATGACCTATCCTATGAACGAGGTGCACTCCACCTGTGTACTCTACTGTACAGCAGAGCGAGTCCCGTCTGGTTCATAATTTTTTTATATTTTTAAAACCATTTCTTTAAAATCTAATTCTTAGCTACTTTTAGTGAAAATATTGCAGATAAATTGTAATCAAATGCTGGGATTAGTTGAATTAGTTGATTTTGTAATTCATTACAGGACAACGACATAAGCATAATATGTGTACTAAAAATTAAAAATCAAATTAATATTTATGCCCTCGGACACAAAGGAAATGTGGTTAATTAACGAAAATATAATAAGTTTACAACTCGCGACGACTGTAGCAAGGACATTTTTTTGCCGTCCAATATTATAATAATTTATATTTGTAAATTTAGTGTAATCCAAAATTGTATGAATAATATTATATACATAGAGACTAGGTTATTCATTATGAATTATGCATTATGTTTTCACGAATATTATACAATAATATTTCGTTGTAGTCAGACGAAAGAATTTAACGAAAGTTCTATTGATAGTATAACAATTTATTGAAATAAGACTTGGCGTGTTGAAAAAATACCCGATAAAAAACCTAGAGATTAGAGAATAAATTAAAATTTGTATATTATATCATTTAATACCAGAAAAAATAACCATACAATTTTTTTCATAGGAATTTCGCAACTCTTTGCTACTAAAGCTTTCTACACACGGAGCTACTCATTGGAAACTAAACGGGTTTGTAATTTAAATTACTTATCGATTACTAACGCATTAGCAACTCGGATCCGCACACGATCATACTGTAAAGTGATCGAAATCACTAGTTTATACTGTTTGGTTATAGAAGGAGGACCTGTATCACAATTTATTTATACCATGGATGATTCCAGTGATGAAGAAATGATGATTGCATATTACTATTACCATACCAAAAGAAATAGAAAACAAAAAAGATTTTGGGTTCATCCATATATTGAAAGAAATTTTCATCATAGACTATTTGTTGCCGCGCGAGAATTGAATCTTTCAGACACTAAATTTTTATGTTTTTATCGCATGTGTAAAGATAGTTACTTACAATTAGTACAACTGATTTCTCCTGCCATTCACAAAAAAGATACAAATATGAGAGTGTGTCAATGCTGAGGAGCTGATATTAATTACTCTAAGGTAAGAAATTCTGTTCACATACACAATACAAAAATTAACTTTATTCAAATTATATAAAATTATAAAATACAATATTTTTAATTATTAAACACTTTTTAATAATAATTTAAAAATAAATGTAAAAACTACTGTAAACTTTAAAACATGGTATTGATCCAATAATTGGGAATTGTATTCCTCTTGGTTCACTTCATTCAAAGCTTCATTTACTACTTCATAAAACTGTGCTGTGCTTTAACTGCTTGACGTTTCTAGTCTGTCCAATTGTGAAGTATTATTCACATTTGCATCCTGAGGTATAAAAATCACTTCAGAGTGTATCGAAGGTGTGGATGAGGATGAAATGTATTTGAAGGTGTGTTCTCGAAACTGTGTGATAGAATGTCATCAATATACTGCAGGGCTTTTCGCTTGAAAAGTCGTACTCCTTCGTCTGACATTTTGAGAAGATCTGGTAGCATGCTAAGTAAAAACATTTTCAATCCTTCTGTTTTTGGATCCTGGTTCATATGATCAGATGAATTCAGTGTTCTGGCTCTTTTGGTTTCAAAGTATTCGAGGAATGCTTTATCGACTGGGTTCTTAAAGCCACGTTTTCTGTTTGGCAGAATTGATGTAAAGGCTCAGACTGATTGTGAGTACTGTTCTTCTTGCTTTGAGACATTTCAGTAGTTATAGTTGGGTGTAATGGTGTAGGTGTTGGTAATGGTGAAGATGGATATGGTAGAGATGGTGTTGGCGGTTGTTGTAATGGACATTGTGGTTCCAACAAGTTTTCTTCGTTGGCAGTCGAATTATTTTCTTCAGATTGCTTATCTTCTTTTTGCTCTAGTGGGTTTGGTAGATTTTCTGAAGGTGCACCTAATGCCTTTATATATGGTATTGTGAATTGCATAGATTCCATTAATTAATATGACCTCTTTGTTTTCGCTCCTGCGCCACTTTTGGTAGGTTTCATGTTTCGGACAATAACAGCTCGAATGTTCTTCTATTTTTCTTTGCATTCA
Organism: Chaitophorus viminalis; assembly: GCA_025469195.1. Classification (NCBI taxonomy): domain Eukaryota; kingdom Metazoa; phylum Arthropoda; class Insecta; order Hemiptera; family Aphididae; genus Chaitophorus; species Chaitophorus viminalis. The sequence goes on along the minus strand of JAIPRK010002997.1, from coordinate 1,426 downwards.
GCCGCTATCACAAATAAAAACAATCCAAGTATTATACAGGGATCGATTTTATTTTTTTTGGTGTAACTCAAAAATGAATAGACCTATAAAGACTTGAAATCACAAGTTTGTCTCTTTTTGAGCTTTTTATAGCCATAACATTTTTTTCAAATTTTGTAAATTAATTTCAGTTAGAAATTCATAAAGTTTCTATTTTTATAGCTTGCATTAGCAATTTTAATTGTAGCTCTGGTATTATATTTACTATAGAAATCGTCTAAAACTACCTAATGTATTTTTAACTCTATTTTACAGGCACTTAGGTACTGGTGGAACATTTGCATCACTTGCAATTTATTTTGCTAGAGGGGAGTCCACAGTTGGTGGGATTGTGTCAGACACATCAAAAGTGATTTGGGAAGTGTTGAAGAACAAATACATGCAGATACCGAATAGAGAACAGTGGAAAGCAATAGCAGAAAGTTTTAACACTCTCTGGAATCTCCCAAACTGCATAGGAGCAATCGATGGCAAACACGTCAGAATTGAAAAGTTTGCGAATAGTGGTTCTTCCAATTTTAACTACAACTGATCAGTAGTATGTGAGCTCATTGTAATATAGAATCACTGTGAGTCACTCAAGCGATTAAACTGTTGGGCAACTGAAAAATGTAACAATTTTCATGTTAAAAGATAACCAATTAATAATCAATGACTATTCAGATTTCGAAATTTCAGATTATTATTATATTACAACGCATTTAATAAAGTGATAATAATTTAATCCAATAACAATAGCTTATTTTTACGATACAGTCAGCAATATCCATTTTCAATCAATGAATCAGAAGATAATTATCTAAGAGATAACTCTCTGAAAAATTTTCATTGATAAACATTGATATAGTTATAATATTCTTGCCTACAAACATAATAAAACTATAATACAAATTTCACAAATTTTTTTTTAATATACAATACATTTAAATTAAAATTTATAAATTTAATTCTTACTGGTGTCTAATATTTTTGAGACTTAATATAAATGTGATTTGTTTTGGCATCATGCAAAGTTACTTTCTGTAGTATATAATAAAGCAATGAAAATTACAACATTTCTTTCTAAAATTAAATAAATAAATAACAATGTTTATTAGAATAAAAAAAAAACCACCAGAATTAATTAATCTTGTACATAGATTAAAGTAGTTAATGTTCGTAAGACTGCAGTTTATGATCTCATACTAGTATTTAAAACTGGTGCGGTTGAAAAACACAATACCTTGATGAACATAGAAATGAATATTTTTTATTGAATGAATCTAAATGTCAATATAAATTTACCTAGAAATAGAAGGCATGCTCACTTCTAATTAAAATGTTTTATTTTTGGAGGTATAAAGCATGTTCGTTTGTTTATAATACAATATTTAGAAGTACTTGGTCT
>JAIPRK010002996.1:0-10288 GCA_025469195.1 Chaitophorus viminalis | reverse complement strand
TATAGAAATATCACTTTAGGAACCCCTTACAATAATAATTAACCGTAGATGAAATTGCGTCCGGGACGCAATTCGTTCAAAAAGGTTCATCTACCTGTTTTGGTACGCAATTCGTGTGTACCCAAAAGTAGGTATGTTATGAATATTTTATCGGTAACAAAAGAATTACCTACATAATGCATAGTAACTGGTCGGTGGTACCACGTTGTATTCTTAAGGATTTACGATTTTACTCTTATACGCCTGGAAATCCTCATGGTACGTAGCATGACCGATAACATATTTTTTAAATATATGTTCACATTTATCCGGCCCGCGAATGCATTTTAACCGGCCCGCAGACTGAGGGAATTGAACAGTAGTTTTACTCTGCAACCTGATGGTGAATGGATTAATGAAGCAGAAAATGTTTTCAAATGCAACAGAGCACATCTTCAAATGAAAATAATTGAATTTCAATCAGATGATGTCCTAAAAAAATTGTATAATGAAAAGTATTCAAAAACTGAAATTGATTCTACATATGATGAATTTTGGTTGAGATATGTATCTGAAAAGAAATACCCGACGTTGAAATTATTGACAGTGAAAATGTGTACAATGTTTGGCTCCACGTACGTCTGTGAGTCTTCTTTTTCAAAAATGAATTATATCAAAAACAAATTCCGATCCCGACTCACCAACGAACACCTTGAAATGATGATGAAAATAGCTACCACAAACCATAACCCCGACTTAAAGCAACTAGTTGAAAGCAAGGTCTGCCATTTTTCTCATTAAAAATATTAATTAATAATTGTTTCATATATTTATTATTTAATTATATTTTCATTAGTTTTAGTTACATAATAGTTAATAAGTGTATATATTTTTTTTTTTTAGAAATAAAGTATTTTTGACCAACCGGCATATTATAATAAATATTATATACTTTGAATTTTTATGGCCCGCGAGAATTTTCTGAATTCTTAATGTGGCCCGCGGAAAATATTAATTGGTGACCCCTGGTCTACAATATAACGTAGCCATAAGTATACGTATCACTATTGTCTATGGGTCGCATATGAATCGCTATTGTAAATGGATTTATTCCGTAAAAATAAAATATGGGCATGATAGTATAATATGCACGTTTATTACGTGAACACTCGTCGGACGCGAAACAATTAGAGACGTACACGTGGAAGGCGCATTATAATACGTTATGCGTTAAGTATCGTATATATATATATATATATATAAATATGTGTATATATATATATATACACACAGCCGTGTTTAACGGGGGGCAAAGGGGGCAACTGCCTCCGGCGTCAAATTTTCATATTTTAAGAACGACGTCAACATATTGTTAATCCCAATATTATTCGTTATTTATTATTATATTATATTGGAACGGTTTTGGTGAAAAAGGGTTGTCAGTTTAAAAAAAAGTAAACACCTATTATTCTGTCATATTAGCGATTGAAAGTGATAAGATGTAACGGTGACGCTGTGTGCCTGTGACCTATGTATCATTTATATGTGTATTCTTTGCAGTGTATTCTTTATCTCGATGGTTATTTTACAATATGTTCCCCGTCACGATTTATATCTTAAATCGTGTTCCCCGTTACTGTTCTACCGAACATCACCCGCTGACAGCCTGGCCTGATAATTGATAAAAATGATAATATGCTTTCAATCGCCAATAGTAGATATTTTTACGCCGGATCGACTGGTGGCACTGATATTTAGCTATCTCGAATATCATCTATTGAGAATAGACGGCTATTTAAGAAGTTATTTTTAGATTTTGTACAGTGATAATTATAGTAAACAAAAGTGGCAATCGCCAATTCGCCTGAATCGCCACCCGCCAACGACGACGGAATATTATCTTGACGCTGGTAGACGATAGAAATGGTGCAATATATTAAACTTTTATATAATTACTGACTGTGATAACTGATTAACTGACTAGTTTGATTTTGTTGTGTATTTAATGTTCAATTAAAATGTCTTCAATTAAAAAAAGACCAGGAGGTGCTGAAAATAAAAGAAAAGTTGCAGCAAAGGCCAAGAAATGGGAGGAAATAAGTAAGAAAATTCCAAAAATGGAAACATATTTCTCTAAGGTAAGCATAATGTTAATTATGTGATTGATTTAAAACCAGGGCTTGCAAACGTTATAATAACGTTATGATTATAACGTTATATTTGATAAAAAACTATTGAAATTTGTAAACGTAATTATAACGGAAAACGATAAACAAAATATATGATATATCATTAAACGAAACATAACGCAAAACGGTATATATTGTATTCCATTAAACGAAATAATAAAACGATAAATAATAAAATAAATAAAATTATACAATACCTACTTAAAACTCAGAATTGGGAAATTATGTCCCCAAAAAAAGTCATAGTCACTTTTAAATTGCGGCCTGTGTACTTTTCAAACAGGTATCTAAATGCTTTTGAATTTTAAATAACGATAAACGCAAAAATTGGATTTTTTCTAAATTTAAAGAAAGAAAACGCAGTAAATATTAAATGCCATGCAGAAAAACTTATTAATATTTATCCTGATGATATTAAAAACGATTTCATAGAAGAAGTTATACAATTTAAAGAAGTAATTTGCAACTTTTCTATTGAAAACAAATCATCTGTACTTAACATTTTAAAAGCTCTCATACAATCTCAGCTTTATTCAACATTCCCAAATGTTGAAATAGCTCTAAGAATTTTTTGCTCTTTTCCATGCTCTAATGTCACTGGAGAACGTTCTTTCTCAGTTCTAAAAAGAGTGAAAAATTACCTCAGATCATCATTATCTAATGAAAAGCTTTCGGCACTTTCTATATTAAGTATAGAGAATACAATATTAAAACAAATAGAATGGGAACAATTAATTTATAAATTTGCTTCGAGAAAAGTTACCAGCAAAAAATTGATCTAAAAGTGTTATATTCAAATAAAATATATTGTATTTTAAATACCTAGTTATTTCAATAATCCTCATAATAAAAGTATCTATTGTTTTTTAGATTCTGAACGGAGTAATGGAATCTATTGGTTATACAATAATGTGTGTTTTTTTTTACTTTTTTATTTTTTTTGTGTCTGAGGACACGATTTTTGGTAGTAAAAATGCTTCGATTTTCTTAAACAGCAACTTTTCTGAAAGCAAAATGAATGTAGATGGTATTTGGGCGTGTCAAAAATACAAATTTTTTAATATTTTTTGAAAAAATCGAAAAAAACGATAAAAAAATTACAAAAAAACGGGAAATTTTACGCAAAATCACGTTTTTACAAACTACATTTTTTTGAAATGCTCTAACTCAAAAACAAAAACCCGCAACGACATGAAATTTTCACCAAATCTTTATATTGGTGTTCTCTATACATGATTAACTTTTCAAAGTATTTTGACATATTTTGACTTTTTTATAGACAATTTAAATTTTCGATTTTTGTAACTTTTTTTTTTAAATATCTATAAAAAATTTTTAGTTGTCCAAAAACTCTTGAAAATTAATTATAGGATTAAATATAAGTAATACTAATTTTAACTAAAAAATATAGGAGATGGTTTCACTCAAATTTTTTTTATAAGCCCAGAAAGTTCAAATTTGTATAAAATATGTTAAAATCGCGATAATTACCAAGTTATTTTGTAGTTGAAAATTCATAAAATTTTTTCTGTTTATACTTAAGATTCAAAATTTTAACACTAGGTTGTCCATAAGCTTACCTTCAAAAATATATAAAAAAAAATTCTACCAAACTTAAGAGGAAAAATTTTATGACTGTTTTGAATTTAAATTTTTACGAAATAGCATTATGATTCAATTTAAATATAAAATACTATATTATTATATACACATTTTAGATAAACATATTAACTCTGTTCAGAATCGTTATTCGTATACAATGATATCTATCATTGCATTCATATTTAACAAATCCATTGTAATAATGACCTATCCTATAAACGAGGTACACTCCATCCCCAACTGTACAGCAAAGCGAGGCCTACCCGTTCTTTTTTTTTTATTGTTACTAGAATAAACCTCGGTAGCGTTGGCCATTGGCTGACATTTGACATAGTTTTTTATATAATATTCGTTAATAAAATAATTATTTAGTGTACTGCAATTTTATAAAAGTTTAAAGTTTAAAAGTTACTTTTTAAGGAATGAAAATATAAATTTGACTATAAGTGTATAATGTGCCCGCGCCCCCTTCTGTTCTAAACTGTAATAAAACGAAAAAATAAAATATAAAAAAAATGAATATCTACGAAAATATTTCCACCGGGTTATTACAGTGGACCACCCTGCATTATTATGTATTAATGCAATATTATTGTACACACGGCATTTGATACATGAGACAATCTGCAGAAAACACGCATTGTTAGCTCTAGTATATCGTACACGTATACGTGTATAGATAAATATATGCGCTTTGAAAACCGTTTCGCGCCAATCAATTTCTTCGTGTGTTATTCTATTGTTATTTGAGACATTAAGCTACAATAATACAGATAACAAAAAATAAGACACATTTCCAATATACGAAAACAGTGAAATCGAACACAGCTAAAAGCACATCAGCGTTATCAATGGATTTCACTCGAGTGAATGCTTTTTACCGTGCTGTCGGAAAACTTTTTATTATTGCTAAACACAAATATATACATTTTACCCCGAGCTATTTTGCAGTATTTTTTTTTTTTTAAATGTTATTTTTTTAACATCAAACATTCCAATGCGTTTCTAAAATAATGTATATATACAAATATTCATTCGGCGTAAGAAGCATGACAATAAAAGAATGTTTAATAATAATAATAATAATAATAATAACAGTTGAAGACCCGTTCAGCGGGAAAAAAAAGATGCTTATCTTATACATACAAGTGGTACCTATGTATTACCCATACTTTGAACTCTTTGAAATTTTATGCCATAAGTCAAGCGAAAAAAGCAAATATTCATTTTAACAGTTTAAATAGAAAATAAATTGAAACCCTGCAGTTTAATTTTGCTCGTAGTGTTTGTGATCGTCAATTTCATGGTAAAAACAATCGATAACGACTCAAATAAAGTAGGTATAGACATTTGTTATATTATTGTTAAACTGTTTTGTCAGTCTACGGTGTATCATATTATTTGATAATGAATCGTACGTGTAAAAAATGTGTTGTATAAATTAATTTTTAAAGACGAATAAGGGATAAATAATAAGAAGTAGTCATATAATAGTACGGTGAACAATAAATGTAAGAAACGTGTTTTAATGTACGAAAAGCCTGTTTTGAACAAAAGTTTTCCGAGACGCATATATATATATATATATATATATATATATATATTTATGAGTTAATTTATAATAAAATAAACTTTCTTTATTTTTTTGCACTACAGAATGAGACTAAGAAATGTTTTCAGTGGTTATTTTTCTGCAAACTTTAGCCATGGCTATAATTTGTGAACTTTTATTTTTATAAAGTGGATCATTATGTACAAAAATAATAAAAATAATAATAATAATAATAATAACAAAAAAAAAACCATGATTATTAAACCACTGCCTGAAGATTTCTTTAACGATTGTTGGGTATACTTTATGAATTGCAATTGAGATGACTACTAGATTTCCACAAAACTCGTCACATAAAACCGTATTCTGTTAAATTCCTGTACCAGTGCACTGGCAATTGCAACTATATTATTTTGAAATCACAATGGCCTGTCACGAAACACAATGACTGTACATTTCAGAATACTGTTATGGAAATAAAATTTAATTAAAAACTTATTGTTTTCACTTGACATTATATTGTTAAGGTAGTTTCTCGGTCAAGTGCATTATTACCCACGTCGACTCTTGGCCGGTATAGAGTTACGTAATAATTGTGAAAGGAGATAGAGGGGATCTAGGTATGGTCCTTACCTATGTGACCTTTTTTTATATACACAATTTTTGCAATAACTGAAATTGTTAATATTTATATCACAATAAATTAGTAAGAAAATTGCCAACAGACTATAGATGTAAGTATGAAAATAATACTTTAGCACCAACATCTCATGTATATGGAGAGGAAGAAATTTCAACCTACTAAAATTTTAACGGTAGAAAGATTAGCATATGTGCTTCCAAAGTTAAGTTCAATATAATAACTGATATAGGGTAGGGATGTAATCCCTCTCCTGTAAGAAAAAACCTAAAAGGATATTGAAATCCCAGCAGACGCTGTACTTGATGAGTTATCAAAATCATAAAAAAGACTAAATATTAAGTTCTAAGCTATTGATATTTTTAGACTTTAAAAATAATAAATAAAAAATATATTCTGAATGGAGTGATGAGTGTATTATTTTCACATTTTAGAGCAGTAAATAATGCTTAGACTTTCTTATTCAACAACTTTTTTGAAAGGAAAGTGAATTTAGTTTGGTTAGTACTTTGGGAATCAAAAGTAAAAAATTATCAATATTTTACAAAAAATTCAAGAAAGAAACACTTTTCGGAATTTCCGTTTCGGACAATATTTTACATTGAAATGAGAAACTCCTAGGTTTATTCGGTCTGTATCAACACACGCCACCGCCGCCGTGTCATAATATTATACAACGTCGATACAATTTCGGAATTTCGGGAATAATATTGAATAATGCAATAATATCACTGAAACATGTGATTCTTCATTAAAATTCGTTTCATATACTTATTTGGAATTCCAGAAATAAAAGTATTCAAAGCTTTTATTTATATGGTGCAACTTTATAATATTTACTATATACACATATATATCGTATAAATATTTGTACAAATATATTATATTGTATTTATTTTGTTTAAAATGTCAAAGCAAATGAATACTTATGCATGTTTAATAACATATCATATTAATAAAATATTTGTAATTATATCGATATGATATAATACTATATGGATAAGGAACAGTGGCGATCAAAGGGAGGGAGGTGGATTTGAGAGGATGGATTCCTCCCCCTCAAGACCTTTTTCAAAAATATTTGACAAAAAAAAAAAATATATATATATATTAAAAAATAAACCACATCCCGCCATGACAAAATCATTTTGTCCGCTACTACAAGGGAATTATAACAAATTTCAGTTATTAGATGATATATAAGTATAACTGAGCAATTTAAATGTTGATACTTGAGATAATATTTTAATGAGGTTTGTAAATAATATTAATAATCAATAAAATATACATCGGCTTAAATAAAAAATCAAATCATTATTCAACAATACATTATAACAAGTCAGTACAATACATATTGGTAGACGTATAACGCTGGTGGTATAAATATATTTTAATGATCAATTTTATTCGACAGTTTGACATACAGGCAAATCAGTAACAATAATGAGCACAATAAATATTATCGCCACGCACCGCTATATAAGGTATTCGCATAGGTAATTATTATTTATATAAATATATTCTTTTAATAGTGCCAATATATATTTAATTTTGAACACCATTAAACATTATAAACAAAAATATACACCTTTCATGTATTATGAAATATAATGAATTCTACGTATATTGAAAGAAAACGTATATCAGATGACAAATGATAAAAATATAGAAATACAATATTCACCACGAAGAATACATGTTATCATCGGTCCTGACAGCATAAAAAAATTATATTATTTGTAGTATGGAATAATTTTGTTCTGTCTTCCCGCCCCTTTATTTAGTGATTCTGACTACGCCATTGAAGGATTTGTGTACTTTTACTCACCATGAACGCAGTGGTGAACTCAGCAGCTTAACATTTGGAGTTACCTATAAAATATACATTTGATACATTTTAACTTATATTGCTAGTAACATAATCAAAAACAGAATAATATACCGAAAATGTGCTGCGGCATTGAGTATGTACTAACCGTGGGCTCACTAACCCATTCCAGTGACCAATTCGAAAATAAAAATAAAATTTCGTAGCTATGCAATAAAAATTATCTAATCAATCGATGCCAGCAAACAGTAAGCAGAGGCATTGTGGCTGAATTTGTTCCAAAAAACATACTGAAGGCTAAAATATTCGGGAACCCTTGGAAAATTACATATTTCGATTCGATCAAACATACACAACGAACTGGAGTAAAACAGCTAGGTGGTACCTACCACGTCGAATTGTTGTGGATGTAAAATTTGACCTACCGCATTTGCCTGGAAAAATCGTTCTTGATTTTTGTAATTATTCATTCACATTTATGTAGGCTAAATAGATAATAAGACGAGCAAAATCGATATTGAGTTCGATAACATCGTTTAATTGTCAACGCCTCACGGTATTATACTTTTGTCAGTATTTGTGCAAGGATCTATCTTCGGTCCCGGTAAGTTCAACCGTGACAAAACTACGTATAATACCCTTACGTCCACCAACTGCGTGAGCACATATTATCACAAGTATATTCTATATAATTTTGATATAAATACTGATCACTCAGCTCGCCATAAGCGAGGAGATACGTTATTTATTATGTTATGTGTGTGAACTATGAAGTATTACAGTAGAACGTCGATTACCCGCACTACAAAATTCTATATACATTCTATTATTAATCTATATATAAAAATATATTATGAATACTATGGGTTATGTATTATATTTTTAAATTTTAAATTTCAAATAATACTTCGTACATACATACTTTTAATAATATATCAATAATAAAATATGAATAATAAATAGTATAGGTACGTTGTATACACAGTAAATTAGTTTTTAACTTTATTTGTAAATGTTACTTGATAAATCTAAACTTTTTCGAATAAAATCATATTATTACCACCACCATTGTGTTCGTATCTTTATATTATTTATATTTTATATTTTCTTCAAATCATTAGTAATTTTGTACTTTTTTTTTAATCTGCCAATGTAAACTTTAAAGTGTCAATATTTATTGAATCTTCCAACATAAAGAATGTGTATATATTATTTTTCTGCGTAACGTGTTTTTTTTTCTATAAAAATAATTCTAAAATATGCAGTTGAGATGGTTTACTATTGTGATGTTGGTGTAATGCAGTATTTGATTCTAGTGGTAAAAGGTGACATGAATCAAAAAAGGTTGAGAACTATTAATGTAGAACCATATGCACGGGACATTTCACAGTTGTCTCGCACAAAATATTACATAAATCTCCAGATTACAAGCCCGTTGGTTGTTCGTCCCGTTTGAAGTTCGAAAACTTCTTCCCGGCACGTTTCCTGTAATTTGTACTATTTCCATGCCAACTCTTACAATGACATGTCGGTACCATGAATTCGGTTTACTATGCAATTGAACGATCGAAAACGATTAGCAATAAGTATTTCACTATATAGGTAAAATACGATTATTAAAACGATAAATTAACCACTATACTACTCGTTCTATCGTCATGTTCATCGTCAGTTCATCGTCAATGGAACGGGTATATGCTCGCGTCTGTGATTGTCGGTTGAACACTGCAAGTGTGTAAAATACAGGGGATACTGTTAGTTTTCTGAAGCAAAAAAAAAATGATTCGAGGTAAACATTTAAGAATGGATTGAAATGTTTTTTCTAAGTCTTTAAATATTGATCGGTCCTAATATATGCATAAACGCAGATATATAATATCTATAGGATGTGCATACTAAGGATGGTTAGCTGGTCCTGATATTGTAGGTAGAATTGCTCGTCAGTTATAAGAAGTCAAAAGTGTAACACTATTGCTGTAGCCCTTACATTTCAGATTTGTAAATGGACTAGAAAAAAATATAAAAAGGGTCGTGATATCAAGGAAATGTTAATGTGTATAGAATTCAGAAAATTTATGATAGTATAGAGTATATTCCTGTCAAGTCTAGATGACAACATGCCGGTGTTAAACCCTTAAACCGGATAATATAGTGATATAATTTGAATAAACTACATGCTTTAAGTCTGAATTATTTCATATTTATTTCGGTTGCAAATTCAATATTCATGTATTATTATTTCTCATTAATAATAAAATTGGTATATTCATAATATAACATGGATCACATAATTTTTCAATAATAATAAAATTTATTTTGAATGCATTATTTCCGGATTTTATTCAATTTCAATTTTAAAATTGCTGTACATTTGGGGGTAGAGTGCACCTCGTTTATAGGATAGGTCATTATTACAATGGATTTGTTAAATTTGAATGCAATGATAGATATCATTGTATACGAATAACGATTCTGAACGGAGTTAATATGTTTGTCTA
>JAIPRK010002995.1:0-10307 GCA_025469195.1 Chaitophorus viminalis | reverse complement strand
ATGTAGATCAAATGTTAAAAATAAAACAATCTAATCATAAACAAATTCCTAATACTAACACTGATTCAAATAATAGTTATAAAAATCAAATTTCTGAAACAACCTCAAATACCACTAATAACCAACATGTATTCAACTGTATTCATTAATCATGTTCATGACATATTTATATATTACATTATATACATGTTATTATATTATTTATATTATATTTATTATGTTATTATAAGTTTTCATTAGCAATTAAATTTTCATATTATATTCAATTTTTATTTTTAGTGGTGAAGTGTTATATCTTATATATTAATGTTATCACAAAGTGTAACACTGTTTTTGTTAAAATGATAATAAGGACACACACACTGGTATAAAATTGTATTCTAGAAATTGGATACAAAGATGTGTAGCATATAAAAATGTTATTCAATAAAATGATGTTTTTCTTAAAAAATAGTGTTCTTTATCCATGTGAATCTAAGTTGTTATTAAAGATACAACAAATAGTTTACTGGTTTTTGTTTTAAGTACTTGAATAATTTTAAATTAATTTTATATATGTGTAATAATGCATTTATATTATTTTATTATTTATTAGCCTTAGTTGCACATCGTTTGAAAAAACAAGATACTGTCATGCAAAAATCCATATATCCTGCAGAACGTCTGATGGCTACGCTTCGGTTTTTATCAACTGGTGATAGTTACGAAGATTTGAAATTTTCTGCCAAAATAGCTGCTCAAACATTAAGGCATATAATACCTCAAATTTGTTTGGCTTTGTATGATGTTCTAAAAAATAAATATATGAAGGTAAAGAATTTAATATTTATTATTTGAGTTTCCTAGATAACATATCAAAAAATCAACATATACAAAATCTATAAAGTTATTTAACTTATACATGATAAAAAATATCATAAAAGAAATAAATAATAATTGTAAACTGAAATAAAATAACTTACTGGCTACCGCGTTATGAAAATTGTTAGTTACAAATTACAATACATCTAAACATTCTAAACCACTACGTCCTGCTTCTTTATAATATTGAGAATTCAATGAAATTGAAGAACTATCACTATTACTAGAAGATGCAGGAAGATGTACGAAATCAGGTTGATTTGTATTATAATGATAAATATTAGTTGATTTTGGGTGAGGAACTTCATTTACATCTGTATATTCTGTCAACTGATTGAATAACCTTTTTTAATAATTTTTTGGAACTTACTTTCTGCCAAAATTTGTTGTATGGTTAATTTTTTTCAATTTTGCTACTATGTTTACACCAATGCAATAGCATCAAACTCATCAAATTTTTCTGAAATCGAAGCACAAGTTTTCATAAAATCTCTAACATTCTCATTTTTTTATTTTTTAAGTAGGAATTACCGGACTTATAAAATCTAAAAAACTAACCTATAAAAAAAAAATTATTTTTTAAAACTATCGTGAAATTATCAAAACAAATATCCAAAAATTACTGTACTGATGCATATTTTTTTAAAAATTTGTTTTCGTATTCAAATTTTGTCCATCTTATTTATTTTTTATATTATACCAAAACATATGGAACTGTGAAGAAATTAATTATTTAAAAATGTATTATTATTATTATTAAAATTCTTTTTATTAGTATCCACAAACAAAAAAGAATGGAAAGCTCTTTCAGATATTGTTGACGCCGTAACAGTTAATATTATTAATATTAGAGATTATGCATTTACAAGGTTTCGGCTTAATCACTGACCGACCAACACACACACACACACACCCATATAATAATCGTTTAATTTTAATATTTGTTTATCGTTCCCGTGTGTATTGCGAATTATGTAACTGAAAAGGCCAATGTGTGTGTATTATTGTAATTTTTGTGTGCGTGATTTATATGAGAGTTTTTTCTCTCGCAAAAACCACGATCCAAGAAGGTATGTGAATTGTCAAGTGCTGAACATATAATATGATTATAGTGTGCTTTTTTCAGTAGTAGTTTGTGTTTTTTGGCGTAACGTCCATTTTTAATTTGGCCATTTCCGTGGCCAAATGAAAACGAAAACAAAAATCAACTCCTAAAATCATGGCTTACAAATTTTAATACATATACATTTTATGATGAACCATTTTCAAATAATAAAATATAATAATAACTTACAATTAATTTACATGGACAGAAGTCATTATAGAGCCTAGGTAATAAGTATTAAAATGACTTAGATGCAATTATATAAAAATAAAAATATAATTCATAATAGGTATACAAAAAGTTAGATGCTGATTAAATATCTAAATTACAGAGTTAAATTCAAGGTGATTTAAAATTTAATTTAAGTTATCAGTTTATACATTATTTAAACAATAGTCCATATAAGAAACCTATTTTCAAAATATTTTAGTAGGTCATGACACTAATTATGTTTTAATTACCTTCCAGGGTTTCCAAGAATGGTAACCAATATTCTAGTAATGAGAAACAAATAATAATCGGTTAAAAGAGTTTCAGATTTATGAGCTTTTGAAAAAAGAAAACATCATTAGGGAATACATAAATAATAATAATTTAAAAAATAATAATAATTCTTATTATATAATAATACATATTAGGTGTCCATGTGAACTATCCGTACTCAAGTATTTCTTGGTGGTAAAACATAACGACAAACTGGACATGTAGATGACTGAAAAAAATTAAAAAATTATCTATTTTTATATATTTTTTTTATTAACTCTAATCAAAGTAAAAATTGTCTTAACATACAATTAATGTAGGTATTAAAATCATTTTTATTTTTCCCATTGAGAAAATTAAGTGTACAAGTACTCTTTTGATACTACATTTCAATAAGTTTGTTGTATACGTACCTAGTTATAAAATAAAATAGTAAAATATGTAGGTTTTTCGTACTTAATTTATGTGTAATATCTATACATACAATATTTCGAATTTTAAATCGCAGCAATATTCAGGAATATTCGAAATTTTATATCAGTTAAATATAATTAAACAATTATTAATTAGTAATGTATTTGTAATAGTATGTAAGCTTGCTTATTTGATAAAATGTCTGAAAAACTCTGTTAAAAATTTAATCAAGCAATATTAATAATTTTAAAATTTAATGTAATAAATAAATATTTATCTATAAACTGTGGAAATCAACAAAATATATACTCTTAAAAGTATCTAATTATTATCTTCTACTACTAAATCTCAAAATAACAAGTATAAATGATTCATAAATGAATTATCTAGAACATTATAATATAACTGTCACAAATAGTATTTTTTTATTACATTTTATGTTTAAGTATAGAATAACTTACAATTATTAACCAAGGTAGAATACACTCCTCGTGAAAAAAATGACCACAAAATAGTTTTTTAACTTCTTCATTAATGATGAAATGTAACAAACATATTGAACATTGTAGATCCCTATCTAAAAAAAAAAGTTTTAAAAATGTTTAATAAATAATTTAAATCATATTACACACAATAATTTTGATACATTTTTGAAAACATTACATTCAATAAACAAAATAGAAACTTGTTATTCATGTATGTACTTTTAAAGAATATATATGATAAAAATAATTAATCTAAAAATGCATAATAGGTATATGCTAAATTGTATACTATTATGTTTCATACTTTTTCATAAATTAAAAGAAGTATAATTTTGACTTTGAATCATAAGTAAAATTAATTGTTTTTAAATGTAGTAAATTAACTAATATTAAGTACTTTAAAAAATTTTTATAAGAGTTCAGTGTTTACCTATTTGTTCTTGAGAAATTATTTCTATTGGTGATCTTTCATTCCCACATGATTGATTATTTGTGACAGTAGACGACGGTATTATCATCTCTATCTTTTGATGATGAATACGACTATAAAAATATTTAAGTCAAAAATTATTAGTTAACCTGAAATATAATTTATAAGTAACGTTAGAATCTTACAATATTATATCATCTTCATTCCTGACTTCATTAGCTCCAATTCTAATTAAATATTCATGATGAGGAGATAGGCTAAAAAATGTTTGATTATATAAGAGTTAAATAATTATCGGCATAATTTATAAATTAGTGTTACTATTATAAAGCGAAAACTCTTATGTCTTATTAGTTATTATCTATCATCAAGTCAAAAATATAGTTGATATAGTAATCTAACTATATTTTTAATTTACCTCCTTGATCGATTTAAATGCATTTGTGGACTTGAATCATGTACTTCTGCTGGTCTAGAAATTTCAATTCTTATCTAAATATATAATAAACCATTCACAATGAGTTCATTATATATATATAAAATATAAATAAGTTATTATTTTAAACTAAATTTAGTTTTATTAGTTTAATTTGTCTAATAATGGGTTTAAAAAAATTTAAAATGATGATTGATGTTCATGATGTTTATTGAAATTCAATTGCCCGATTTCTTTACAAAATTCCTAGTTTTACATTGTTTTACATTGACAGCATATAAATCATGTTAATACATAAAATATATTCATATATGAAAAAAAAAAATGTAATTTTGTATAAATTACAACATCATAATATGATTGAAGTAAGAAAAAATGTTTATTTGTCTATGTTAACAATAAAGTATGAAATTCTGTTAATTTATCGTATGATTCGGTATTTTATAAAATATTCAATACTACAGAATTTATATAAATAAACAAGTTTATTAGTATTTCTGTAGAATAAATAGTTAGTATACGAACTAATGATAGAATTAATAAATTAAATATGCATGGTGGAAAACTGAAAAAATAAAAATAAAAATCTACAGTAGTGCCTAAATAACTTTAGAATGTTTCAGACATGCAATGCAGGCAATTTAGTATCTTATTGTCTAAATAAACATTTTAATGAACATTGTACTGTAATCAGAGGGGAGGGTGTAATAAAATGATAATACCTCACGACTCCATGGTTCTTGTGTATCTGATAAATGAGAATCTGAGGATACTGCTACATTTGATGATACCGATACATTTGAAGATGATGACAAATCTGATGGGTCTGTTATGGATAAATCTAATGATTCAGATGAATCCAATGAATTTAAGGAATCAGGTAAAGGTGATCTACCAGTAGATTGTGATGAATTCGACAAACTTGAACCATATGTCAAGTCTATTGAATTTGATGATTCTGATGGCTGTGGAGATTCTTCAGGAGTTTGTTCCATATCAGTAAATTCAATAAATCCTAAATAGCACATTATACATAAATAATAAAAGTACATCAATCCAGCAACTGGTACTTTTATATCATAATGTAATATTAATTAGGAATAACTATAAGGAATACAATTTAATAAAATAATTAAGATACACATAATTAATGCAAATACTAAAAATTAGCTTGAATTGGTTTAATATTAAAAAGAAACAAAATAACCTGAAAATTAATAATAACTGTTGCAGGGTTGGTATAACAAAATATATTATAAGACTAATTGATGTGGCCTATGGTAGCTGCAATCGAAAACATTACACCCCTTTGCTATGGTATGAGCATAGTAATCTTCATGTTCGAATCAATTTTAAAGTTTATGATTTGTCACAAAGCATCTGCAGTATGTTTGTCTGCTCTTGACTGTCTTAATGGACTAACTGGATAACCTAATTAGTAATAAGGTATTATTATTATTAATTGACATTTTTTTTAATTCAAATAAAATAAAGAATATTAATTTATTAACTATTATTATCATTATCTTATAATTAATACATACTAAAAAAATGTACTATATAATAAAATAGGACAGTATTATTTTGAGGAATTAAGCAGTAGATAGTATAAAAGCCTTTTGGCTTTTACTATAATAAACATTATATAATATAGGTTTATTTTTTCTTTAATATGACCAATGACAATAAATATTAAATAATAAATAAATTGGCAAATTAACTGTGTGAAATATCAAATATGAAATTTTCAATAAATGATATATTATTATGTTTATATGTGCTAAACGATTTTATATTATTCTTAATCACAATTTACTCAAACTAGATTTCCACAAATAATCAGTAAACTCTGAACTGTTGTCTATTGACTGCGATTGGCGTTATTTACTGTCTATTTTATTTTTATCGTTATAGTATATTAGTTGCTTAATCGTGCATTAGACACCCCTCTCTATTAAAACATTGCACTATTAATTTATTTGTTTCCATTATGCCCACAGCGTAGACTATCTACTTATATATACTCAATGTTAAAATTATATAATTGGTTTTATCATTAATTTAGAATTCAGATATTTATATATAAATTACAAGAATGTTGAAAAGTTTAAATAATTCAGTATATTATTAAAAACATTGTACGTAAACAATAGAAATTAAGTGCTCATATTTATATTAAACCATTATCATATTTCAGTTCAATACAGTTGCATTATATTCGTCAAATATCTTTTTATTTGTATACAGTTGATAGTATAGCTATTCTATACAACAAATTAATAATACCTTACACAATTTAGAATATAATATAATAATAGCCACTTACTTAAATAGTTATAAAATTACAAAATTGTTGCACTCTATTTCATAGCAGATTATAATTATACATTTATTATTTAATTATAATTGAATTATTATTAACTATCTACACAAATATTTATTCAATATTTGCAAAAAAGGGATGATGTAAAATAATTATTATATTTATTTTTTGGTTGGCAAATGTAATGACAAAGAAATCGATAAAAAATTAAATGAATTGTTAAACCAAAAAGATTAAAAATCATTACTATGTTATTAATATATCGAATGATTATTTATGAATATATAACAGTATAAATAATTAGTGACAACCATTAATATTGATGAGGATGGATATATTTAATCTTATTTGATATAATAAGCAGTTAGTTACTCAACGTGCCTTCATATTCTTAATACCTAACTTAATGTTTAAAAGGTTTTTTCATTTTTACAGTGAGATCAGTGGCAATTACTCATGTCTACATGTCAATACAATAAAACAAAAGAATAATAATTTTATAATAATATATCTGATGATCATCAAACCTTTAGAACAAAAAATATAGTTTTTACTACCTACTAGATACTTAAGCAACGCATGCCACCGATTATATAGTACACACTCAGTGGCAGTCAAATAGTGGGAGGGGGTGAGAAGATAGATCTCTCATGGCCTTTTTTCAATAGGTACTTTCCAAATATTTTTGAAAAATAATTAATAAAAATAAAAAATTGCATATAAGGAAATAAACCAAATTTCCCACATGACAATATCATTTTACCGCCACTGTACAAACTAAATACATTTTGGATTTACTGAGATAATCTTAGAGGCTCGAAGAGCATACTAACAATAATAAAAATGATCAAAAGTGCACATCTAATTGAGTTATACATAACACATGATGCTCATAGTCGTTTAAATATGAAAAATACTTGTAGAAAAGACAGTAAAGAATACAAAGGCCCAACAAGTGTGTGCGAACTCTGCACGTTAAAATCAATCAACAGTCGGTTGTAATTACCTTACAAAATTCAAGGGAAACGAGAACACAACTCAGAAACGCAACACAAGAATATTCGACATCGAACATGAAAAACAGTTTTTGTAGTAATTAGTTGTGGACACTAGGGTCTGAGACTGGACGAAATGGACAATTCCGCATTATACATCATAAGCGTTGCTACCGTCACTAACATATATATATTGATGTTCAACAAGTGAACGAGGGAGTCACGTGCAGGGAATGATAACTTCATACAGATGGTCATTGGACAATGACTAAAATAATATAATATCTAGATCCATGGTCAGTAACGACAGTAACGATTACCGTTTGAAGAGTAGATCAAGACCATAAGACATGGACATAATATTATTATTATTATAACATTATATTAGACCGGTGGCATGTGGGCGGGCGGTGGTCAGACTTCTTTACTAACTAGATAAGGTACTCGCGGCAATAGGCACAAATAGTATTGACGTCACAATGTGTATTGATAATACTGACGGTTCAAAACAAACTGTTATCACGGTTCATCCCATAAGAAATGCACGGGTGGAAACCATTGTTTGAAAAAAATTGATTTTTTTAGTGTTAGAATTTTTTTCTTAAAGTTATAATTGTTAAAAACATATTCCTTACAAGTTTATACATATATACCAAAAAAAAAAATCAAGATAGACCGTTTTTTCATCAGTACAAAAAATTCTTTAGATGTAGAATACACAAAAATGTCATTCAGTTAAGTATTTAATATTATCTTAAACCTACTATTACATATTTTAGACAAAAGTTTACACTATTTTCCCTCCAATTAGTGCTAATGTACACAATTTGTATTGTTTAATTGTACTAATCTATATTTTTTGTTGTGTTTTCATTTTTGAGTAATCTGCTTGTACGAATTACATTATTCTGCTGCGGTCATCTGTGTGTCATCATAAGTGACATTGGGTTTTTTTTTAATTATTTTTCAAAGTGAGTAGAAATGTAAATGGGTAGTAATTTCCCCTCATTAGACAATTTACTAATGTTGAAAACAATTTTATTCCAGTTAAAAAAATATGTCTTCAAACAGTATTATCAAACTTTCGTGCATCATTAATTTTATTGATGATAAAAAAATATTTTCTAAAGGAGAAAATTATTTTGAATGTGGCTATGTTACAAGCTTTAATTACATACCTGATATTGGTATTCTTACTGGTCAAGTGCTAGCATGAAAAATAAATTGTATGATGTTAAGGTAAATAACATTTTAATTTTGATTGTACATTTATATGATTCCTGAATTAATGTAACATTTAATTTTTACAGATATTCTTCAAAGACAAAAATATTGATCATGCCAGTTGTACATGTCCAATTGGTTTGACAAAATGTCATCATATGGTTTCACTTCTTTTACATGGGCATCAAAACATATCTGTAACTGATGTTTCATGCAGCTGGTCAAAAAAAAGTCTGAAAGAAAGCGAAGAAGTATTGACTCTTGATGATATGTATACAAATAATTTTAGAGCTGTAACTGATAATCATAATATTGATTTTAAAGCCTTGTGCTTTAACAAATTATCGGTAAGTAACCAAACGGTTGGGTTTTCATGGTTATCGAGTCCAGAACCTGTAGTTGAGAATTTCAGTGAAATTCTAATATTAGAGAATATAATTAATTCTTCAGCATTTAGAACTTCAAAAAATAGGGTACAAATGTTGTCTGAGGTTTGTAAATTATCTTTTGACCATATTAAAGATATAGCTTTAAAAACTGTTGGACAATATAAAAATATTAAATGGTGTCTTTATAGGAAATTTCGATTGACTTCTAGTAATTTTCATAAAATAATTAATTCGGTAAAAAACAATCGATACCCTAAATTACTATATAAAAGTCTTTTAGGTAAATATTTTGTTGAAGGACTAAAATCTATTGAATGGGGGAAAACACATGAACATATTGCAATTGAAGAGTTTGAGAAGGCCAATAATTGTGTTGTGACTAAAACTGGCATTGGTTTCACGAATCTGGATTTTTGGGGGCCAGTCCAGATGGTTTGCTTTTTGATGAAAACTCTTCATATTGCATTGAAGTCAAGTGTCCTTATAAATTTCGAAATGAAGATTTAAAAATTGCCCTTACAAATTCCAATGATTATATTATTAACTTTGATACAAATAAAAATGATTTCATTTTAAATTCTGACCATCAATATTATGATCAAATTCAAGGTCAAATGTACATGACACATATTTCATCTTCAATTCTTATTATATGGACTACAAAATCTTTAATTGCTTTTAAAATTAATAAAGATCCAAATTGGTCATTTAGTATTGACATTTTATTACATTTTTACCATCAAAAATTCATTCCTTATATTTTGACAGACAATTTATATTTATATCTTTATAATAATAATAATAATAATAACTACATTTTCATAATAAAAATTTAATTTACATATTATATAATAAAAAATTAATATTTATCATTTTTATGTGTTTTCATTATTTTTACGTAGATGCTCAACTTATATATAATAATATAAATGTTGTAATATTTTACCTACAATTTGATAATATAATATTGTATTAGTATAATAATAATAATAACTACATTTTCATCATAAAAATTTAACTATTTACATATATAATAATATAAATGTTGTAATATTTTACCTACAATTTATTAATATAATATTGTATTAGTATAATAATAATAACTACATTTTCATCATAAAAATTTAATCATTTACACATAAAATAAAAATTTAATATTTAT
>JAIPRK010002994.1:0-10322 GCA_025469195.1 Chaitophorus viminalis | reverse complement strand
CACAAATATCATTTATGTAGCGTGTTTAAAATCATATATTATACCGGCATACAGCACGTTTATAATAAAAATCAAATTAAAGAATACAAGTCTAAAAGAATTGAATCCACGCCGAAATGGGTCTATGCCGAAATGGGTTCACGCCAAAATGGTTTACGCCGAGACGGCCACGCCGAGATGTCCGGGTTCTTCATTTCGTACGTGTCTGTGGATTAATATTTAGTAACGGAATTAAAAATCAGTTTCGTACCGTGAGCCGGAGTAGTATTAAAATACTCAGCATACGATGCATTATATCATATTCTATATCATTCAACGTATAGTGCATTACAAAATTTTCGAGATTTTGAATCTCAGCACAGTGACAAAAAATTAATCGAGTAAACGAAAACTTTCGGTCAGTTGTATCGATTCGTCCGACTGTACTATGGTTGGCCCCGCCGGCTTCAGGGCGTGTAGGGTGGTTCTTTAATAACTATTAAAAAAATAAAAATAAATACATATATGTGTATATATATATATATATATATATATATATATATATATATATATATTGTACAACGTCGAAGTAGTAGTAAAAAGAGTTATTTTTATTCGTCACGCCATTAAAATAAGATTTATACGAACGTGCAGTTCTATCGGCTAAGGTCGTCGATTCGCGTCAATAACCGATTTGCCAGAGAAGTTTTTCCAAAGTTCGCACGACGACAATAATTCAGCTTGCACGCAAAAATAACACGATAGTATAGAAACTTGTGTGCAACGAAATATTGTCGTGATATTCATGGTCGTCCGTGCGTGCGTGTACGTTTGTGTACTTTTCTGCTCAACCAGTACGGTATATTATGGTTCCCGTTTCTCAGTTTATGCCACACATCCACATATAGTGTTGTTGCGATCACTTACGTGGTGTATGCAATGATAGAAAAACTGCATTTTTGTAAAATCTAAGTTTCAGCAAGCTTATCCGTGTTTCAAAGTCGATGTATACGAACTACGAATGCAGTATACGATGTATACGAAGGCATAACCCGACCGGTAAAAAATTAGAACTTTGTAGAGACTTTGCGGTCTTGGCATCAAATATACAAATGCTATTCTGGCCACCAGCACTTGTACAGTATAATCACTGTGGATTAGTGATGGGAAAATTCCGGATTCATCAAAGTTTAACAAACCGGATTTTTGAAGTTCGAAATTTGTAATCCAAATTTTACTGTAAACCTAGATTTTGGATTTTAAAATATTAAATTAGTATTTTTTTAAAATTATTTATAATAAATAAGATAATAACAAAAAAATCTTTTTAAATAAATTGTTATTTTGAATATGTTTTAAATTAGTTTAATTATTTTATTAATATTTTTTTTAGTGATGTACTTATTATTACTATTTTTATTACTACTATTTTCTTTCCAGATCAAATATATATTCTTACAGGACTAGCCCCGTTAAATTCTCAATACATGCTACTTATAGTTACCACTTATATTTTGTTTTATTTAGGCACTAAGTATTTTATGGTTATAATATAGAAATTCACAATAAAAACCCAAACTTTGGATTTCAAAATCCAAAATCCGGATTCCTCGGATTTTTGGAGAATCCGGAACTAATTCCCATCACTACTACGGATACCGTTCGGTACACGCTAGTGTTGCACAAAACTATTACAGACCTGAAAGTTGCTCTCAATGGTTATGAAAAATCAGTGACGAACTCTACACGGGAGCAGAATGTAGCAGCTATACCAAGCTATTTTATTTTGCTTGGTCTCGGACCTCCGAGATTGAGCATTGAGCGGGAAAGAATCACGGTTGTCTTGAGTGATTTTGATCGCACGATTTGTATGTGTTTCTTGAATCCGAGATTAGAATTGAGCTCAATTTTCAAGTAGGAAATACGTTATAATTTTATATTAGAAAACTCTGAGCTATAATACTATTTCAAAGAAGGATAAAAAAATTATATAATCATTGTGTATTCTAAAGATATTTATTGTAATTAAATTATACATTTTTATTCAACTTCATAATATATTTCAATCGGTATGATAATTAAAATCTACATATTCAACAAAATATAATATTAAAATAAAAGACCAAAAAGTGAAAAATTGTGTTTACATCCAGTCCAGGGCTTACTCAAGTACGTCTTTTGAAAATTAAGATAAAGTGAATTCCCTCATAATTTCAAATTTATCGGTTTGGCCGTTTTGGCTTTATGATATATCATACTATATTAATTGGTTAGTTATTGGTATTTGATGTTTATACACACGTGAACTGCCAACCATATTAGACTGGAATAGTTTTTATTTTAGAATTTCCGTTTTTCGTGTACAATTTGATTTAAATATTTTAATTTTAGATTTTAAAATCTGTCACCTGACTTTAAATTTTTTTTTCTTACATTGTATTTAAAAAATTAAATTTTTCTTCACTCGTTATAAATATTATAAATAGTATAATTCGTTCATTGCGTATTTTCCAGTGTAACGTTTGGTACAAAAAGTTTGTGACTGATGAATTTTAATTGAGTTTTTGTTAGGTATTAACTGTAGTTTTCAAGATGTGCGCAATGACATAACGAATGAAACACACAAACTTTTTATTATTATAATATAAGTTCGAAAATTCAAAAAGTAACTTTATTCCAACACTCGACGCTTATATATATTTCGTTCGGCAACAATTTTGGTTTTTTTTTTATTCCTCTAGTTAACATTACGTTCTTACGTACTTGTGTTATACATATCATTGTATAATACAATCGTTTACATTATATTTTGTTCGTCTCGGCTAATTCGCTCCGTTGACCTAGATTTTATTTAAATACTTACGATAGGCAACGGATCTAGTTAGCATTTCAATTCTTCTCGCTCATCTCCTATACACACGTTTGCAGTGTTGTTGACATGTACAACAATACACAAAATATGTACAGTTATTTCGTTCAACATTACCGTGTCGGAGGTCTGTTGAACAGCGTCGCGATAACGCGCGAACAGTAATCCCGAGACGATTTTCTTGCGCGCAAGGCTCTCGATAATATTATGTAACGGTAACTCGGGAATAGATGGAGAGATAGTGAGCGAAAGGATGAGAGAGATAGAGCGAGTAAGTTGTATTAGTACGGTTCGTTTCTTACGGTTATTTTTGCGAGAGTAAAACGAATGCCATTGCTTATAGATAAGACGGAACATTGCGCTTGCGCTTATAGAATACGTGTGCTATGATCCCTATATATGCTATCACGAAGTTACATTGTCGTTTCGGTACGAGTTCTCCGTCTGGAGTTTATACATTTTAAAACATATCCGCGCTGTATCACTACATATTAACATTGGTCATCGATTAGGGTAGTATTATTAGGGTCGATCATTTCTATAGCATATACAATCAACGGTAATGGGTGCAAAAAACGTTCCTATTTTGTGAGCCTCCGTCCACGGGATTCAGAATAAAAACTTTTGGAAAATCGTATGAATAATCAAAATAATAACGATAATCACGCACGTGTAAGGAGTGATCCAATTTTTAGAATATTGATTGATATGTACGACAAAAATACACCGTATTTTCACTTATCAGCCGAATTTCTAGTGCACAACCGAGGACGAACATTCACCGCTATAATTATTATTTGATATAGAAAAATGCACACCATATCACCCGTGTAGTATTTACTGGTGTACCAAATTCGGTTGTACTTACCTGTTTTTTTCTAACACTTGCGGATTTACCATTTACGAACAATTTCCACCATTTCTATCCACTAGTTATTGTGCGAACGATATTTAAAATGTAATTAGTTTAACTAAGGCGGAAGACAATACGAGCCAACCATGTTAACTTTATTTTTCATGCTTACCGCTAATAGTATGTTTGTGAAATTTAAACGTATTATTTTCTACAGAAATAAATAATTATTACGTTCAAAATCGTTTAGAGCGAGTCGAACATCAATGATGCCACTAATATGATATTATCATGATTGTCCTGCTTTTCCTGAAAAGCTATAAGCTTTCGCTGCTTTCGGCCTGCGAACCAATACTATTCTGATATTGTCACGATGATAGTTAGAGAAATGGTAGAATTTTCAAACTATAAACGCTATGATGATTTCATACTAACAGGATATAAAAAGACGATTATTTGTCTGTCGTGATGAAAATTCGTGTGCAGTTTCTGTATCGATAAAACAAGTAACGTAGGTGTGCAATAACGGTATTTTATATTTTTTTTCCCGTAAACTTTTGAGTTCTTGTGATGCTACGACAAATTAATACAATACATGTTGTGCTATGTTGAAGAAATATAACTGCTTCGCGACGATAACCGAACGACACTACGGGGAATATTAGTATTTATCATGACTATAATTTTACTCTTAACGGACGATTACATTGTATTGTGAAACAAGGTTTTTGAAAATTACTCAAATGAGCGATGAATTTATAATGTTTCTTCGAAAAAAATTGAAAGTGAAATAGAAAAACACGAAGACGCGAGAATATTATTATATAGATCTATAATAGTATTATTATTTTATTCACCATGATTCAAAGTTGAGTAAATAATATGAGTCTCTGTTTTTTTTTTTATTTTTTTTTTTGTCGAAAAACTTTTTTCTTCGAGAACATTTAAGACGCCAAAATACTTTGCAAAGTATTCGAAATAAAAACTTATAGTTATAAACATGCGAAGTATAAATACGTTTTTTTCCACTCCCCGAGTTTATTACGGTTGTATACGCAGATCCAACCGGACATGGAAATTCCGGCAGCAGCACGGGAATTTGCTCTACTTCCTTCAGTCTCGACAGGAATTAATTTCATGGTATCGGATTTTCGGTATATTTCACTTGTCCAGAACTTTAAAAAGGACCACGATGGTTCTTTTTCAATATCGAGGTGATATAT
Organism: Chaitophorus viminalis; assembly: GCA_025469195.1. NCBI lineage: Eukaryota > Metazoa > Arthropoda > Insecta > Hemiptera > Aphididae > Chaitophorus > Chaitophorus viminalis. Next base: position 5,398 of record JAIPRK010002994.1, on the reverse strand, counting down.
CACCCTAAATACGATTCTGAGCGAAGTTTTGACTGATATATTATTTTCAAGTTTGATTTTCTAACACATAACGTACATGATACTAGAAATTTATGAATACAAAACATTATGTAAACCATTCAGTCCATATAAATGTAGAATATTTTCTCCTTATTGTGTATTATAGTTATAAACGCTCACACGTCATGGCCCACTCTGTATCAAAAAAAAAAATTATAATATAAAATACATAATATATACATGTAGTATCCGTATTTAGCTTTGAAAACTAGAAATATTATATTTTTGAACTAAAACGGAGATTCGTTTTTGCTGTTCCACCAAAACTCGTAATAATATTATAAATTTCTAACTAAAACAAAAAGTATATACAAACAACTCGTGAAATACGATATTTAATTTAACGGCGAATGTATACTCGTCCGGGTTTTACATTTTCTTGCGATTATTCAGTACGGCAAAATAATTGAAACATTTTTAATCTAGTTCGTAAATGTCATTTTCTTACAAGACGTGCAGCGACTACGTGAAACTTTTGAACCACACGTACTGCCATAAAAAGCCTTTTCTGAGAAAAAACAAATAGTTTAGACGTCTAGAGTCGAAAAGGAAACGCAAAAATGTTCAAAAACTTTGCAAGTTGTCAGTTATCTCGGTCATTCAAAGCTTTTCACACAATAAGCAAAATTTCTATTTTTATTTTCTTTTATTTTTCCTGTTGGTAAGAACAAAAATAGTAAAACTATAAGATCTTCTTTAATTTTCATGTCAATGTATAACTCTCAGGAGAGTTAATGTATATGCATAAACCATATTCTGCATAAAATTATTATTTAACTCACATCATCAATGGCTGTTGAATTTTTATTACTTGGAAATGGTTTGTAGCAAGAAAAATCGTCAAAATATAAATATAATTTTTAGTAGAAATTTAGAATACTAAATATTGTATGAAGTGGTATTAGTTTTTGGATTTTCAATCACGCGCCTAGCAAATTTTCTAATCTAACCTAATCTATGTCATAATGTTCTCATTAAACCAATTATAATCGATTTATAGCACCTTAATACTTATATCGAACTCAAAGTAGTACAATAATATTATTTTTATTATTATTATATTGTTTATTTTATTCGCAACCAAAAGTGCAGTGGTTCTTAATTCGATGGGAACGTATTTGTTTATTGATTTCCTACGGAAATCATTACGTCGAATCATAATAAATTATGCTCCACAGTTACCGTGATAAATATCAACTTGAAAAATATTTTCTAGTTCAAGTACAAATAATATTTCGTATTGTGTCATGAATTAATAACAATAAAAATGGTACTATAAATTGTCCTCTTCTAATATATTTTATATTACGGAGTGATCGCTGCAGTAAAAGTTGCCGGTGGCGAGCAATAATAATAATAATAATAATACTGTATTGACATAACGTTTCAAAAGTTTTGTCTGTTTTTGGTCGGGTAGTGCGAATAATAAATCGGATTACACATTGCTACAAATCGATTGAATTTTTGCAGTTATAGAAATATAATACATATATTATGTATACATTATTTTGTGTTAAAGTCGTCATATAGTTTTTCAATTTTTAAATGTTTCCGGTATGAATGCTATTTTTGAGTGTTTTAAATGACAACGTTACCTGCGAAATGGAGTTTTCATTCAAATTGCATTATATTATCAGCTGCACTTGTTAGTTATATCTTTATTGAGATTCGTGAAATTAAATTAAAAATTTAACATAATATTTCACTCTCTTTATTCTTCTATTGTATTATAAACACTGTTTCACAAAAACCAATTATTTTTCTCTTCGATTTTCATTCCATCTGCCACATATTGTATTCAAACGCATGTATAGTTTTATCGTGGTACTGTATATGAATGTGCTCTAAAAAATCAGCTTTATGGATCTGTAGGTATTATCTGTAACTGTCAAACCTGGTCGCATTACACAAAAGTTGCACAGCAGCATTAGACTGTCGTGATCTTGCAAATGGTTTAACGGAATACGGAATCGCGACGTTATGACAGAAATACAAAAAAAAAAAAACAAGAGAAAACCCTTTTTTAACGTGACGCAGGCCAAACATGTGTTTTTTCCCCGAACGGAGTTGTCACCGGCAGTGTCATAAGCTCATATCAGTAGTTTGTTGTTCCGGTCACCTGCTGCGTATTACACGAAAAATCATTGTTGTTACGGAATCTCTTTGACGAGTTATTGCATTACTCCACGCAGTCGACGGGTGGCCTAGGGCAAACAAAATGTATTATTATGTGTAAAATATAGCATTCTATCAAAATAATGCGAACTAATATATAATGCATCGGGTACATATTATATTATGTACCTATATAGTATACATTTATTTATTTATTTATACATATTTAAACGGTGCAATTACTTATTTATACAAGGTATTCCTTTGCCAAGAGAACCAACAGTGAGGGTGATCAGATTATCAGGCATAGTTCTATATGAAGTTACAATAGGAGAAAAGAATAATAAAGACATAGAGTACGTACTCACTTCAAGTAATTAGTCTGGGTAGAACGGTTTCAGCAGGTGTGTATACAAGAGTGCAAAGGGATTGCCAATTTATGCGCGTCACTAGCTGTTGGCTGGTCGGCCGGCCAATTGTGGCGTCACTAGCGTTTAGTTTCCTGTCAAAATAAATAGATATGTCATAGAATTCACTTATTGTTAAAATTATGAAACAGATTGTGAATAAAAAAATTAAGTAATATAAGAAGAAAGAGACTGCAGTATAATCAATGGGCCCGCGGCTCGGCTGCAGATGCTACCCTTTTAATCATAAATATGACTGTCATATGTTGTAAAACATGCATATTGCGAAATATAAAAAAAAAAAAATATCCAGAAATACCTGATATTTTTTTTTTTTCACATGACCCCGTTATTATTTATTAACATATTTTGGATACCCAAAAAATACGTATATCTGAAAAAAAGATTCATGAAAAATCCTAATCATAACCACGTTTTACGGAGCAATTATTAAACAATAACGGGCGTTGTGTTTCCAACAGTTGTTGAATTTCAACACGAATTTTTATCGCAGGACAGAAACTATTATTTCAAACGCCAATCCATCATCATAATTAAACGATCGGGTAGTGTGCACGTATCATGTATTGCGTATACGAAGTATATACATATATATATATATATATATATTATAACAACATAATAAGTCGAGCCAGGTTGTCTGGGCCACGCCAAGTATTATCTACCTGTTGTGTGGTATAGTAGTATAGTACGTATGTTAATAATATATAATATGCGCAGTAAGAATGATGCTCAAACGTTTCGGTATTTTTTCTTTCCTTCTGATGTCCGACTATTATAATACGAGTATATTGTCATCCACGTATACTCAAACGTTCGACGGCTTGAATAATAAATCGTTGGGTACATTATGTTCCTTATTGATTTGGAGTTAATATATTGTGTCGAAAGTTCACAACACACACACACACACATACACCTTCTTCAATCTTATTTTACATATGGACGTGTATTTTTCCAGAGACTTCTTTTTTTTTTTTGTTCAGAAGTTCAACGAAAGAAACTTGTTAAGAGAGCCGCATACCGTTTAGCTGTTAAGACACGATTTATATATTGTCGTTTTACCAACTCGTTTAGTATTCATTGTCGTCAAATAGTTTAACCAGTTTCAAATCGCATTTAAATTACAACAAATAACCTACCAAGTCCATGTATGCTAGTATTAGCGTAGATTGTGATGAATTAAAGTGGACACACACATGTGCCATGCCGAATCAGCGAGTAACATATTAACAAAAACGTTTATCTATGTATGGAAAATTTATAGGTTTTTATAAATATTGCAGATAAAAAGGATTGCTTTGTAGTTTTTTTCCGGAATTAGGTCACTGTAATACGTTGTTAATTACTATTATTTCATTTGATTTAAAATGCTTATTGATAAAATGGCAAATAATGTACTACAAGATTCTATTTCTCTCAAAACCATTACAATATGCTACTTTGTCTTGTGATTTCTGAGAATTTCAGACACGAAAGAAATGAAGCAATGCCGACGCAATGCGGATATTTCTAATATCGTTGCGGCGCATCTGAATAACTAAGACAACAATTCGTTTGATGAATTTGGGTCTGAACTAAATTCAGTATCAAACCAGATAACCGAACTGAAATGGCACCCTTAAAAGCCCCGAAACCGCAGAACTCAAACAGTGTTTCGTGTCTAATTTTTTATCGACTAATACACGGGATCATGAGTACATTTTTTTGTCCATACCCTAGAAGCCTATATGCCATGTGCATCTATTTGTTGACGTCCTTGGATGTATAGTGCGGCAGTACGCCTGTTCGAGTGAAATGGCTTCCTTTAAAACGACTTAGTCCCGATACGCACGTCTCACAAAAACTTATTTAGGTACTATAAATAGGTACATATCTTTACGGGTAACTGGTTATTGTAATAAAAGTAAGAAATACATTTCTTTTTCAATGCAATTCAAAGAATCACGTTCTGGAAGTAAAACGTTTGGTATCGATCGATAATAAAAGAAGGAATAATTCCATTTGAAAGCGATGCTAATTATTTAAAGAGTTTATACCGGTTAAAAGATAAAATATCTAAAATAAATAAATAATATATAAATAAATATATAATATATATGTACGTCGATTGCTCTTGTTTAACGATGGTTATAACTTCAGTCATCGCAAGGATAAAAAAAAAAAATAGTTTTATTTTAATTTTTAGCGTTTTTATATTTTTATATAAAAAAGAATTTCATAATTTCGTTAAAGTACTTTATAAAACATTCGTACACTTATAATAATTATTGGAATAATTAACCTAATCTCCAATCAACAGTGGCAATCACAATTGGACCGTACCTCCTACAATAAATTAAGATGCATAAAGAAACCATATGGAAATGGCAATCTCCCACCAACACAACTCAAAAAGTAAATGTAGGCACCGCAAGAGCTAGAATTGGACATACATATCTCATCTATTCTTACCTTTTCAACCATGAAGAACATCCAACTTGCCATCATTGTGACATACCACTGACAATTGAACATCTTACACTCTACTTTGCCAAGTACAACAACGAACGCAGCATCTTAAACCACCCCTCCAATTTAGAAGAAGCGCTTGGGGAAACTAACACCGATGCAATGTTCCACTTTTAAATGCCACTAAACTATCCAACTTACTATGATCAATTTATAAACATGTTATTATTTATTATTTTAATTAATTAATTATTTTTATATATATTTATATTTTTCACTTATAAATAATAATTCTCAATGTATAATATATATATATATATATATCTACATTTAAGCAATTATTT
>JAIPRK010002993.1:0-10335 GCA_025469195.1 Chaitophorus viminalis | reverse complement strand
TAGTGGTAGGGTTTGTAGTTGTAGGGGTGGCGTGCATATTTTGGGCATGATTGAAAATCAATTTATCCCGGCCTGGGGCAGCAGCAGTGTGGAAAAATGCCGAGTATATTTTGTGTTGAAAAAAAAAGTAAGAGATTTAATACGATGTTCCATTTACTGTACCTACATAATATATATATATATATATATATATATATATATATATATATATACATGTGTGTGTGCGTGAGTAATGTAATTACTAAATTTTTCTTTTTATTCATAGTGTTTTTAAGACGTATTTTATTTTATCTTTCTTTGTAATTAAATATTAAAAAATTGATTAATTCATCAAACAAACTCATAGTTGGCATTACACACAAAGCATTATTTCAATACACTTCTAGAAATACCTAATTTATTTATATTTAATAGTATTACTTATGAATTTTTGTTTTCAAATCTAATTAAAACATTTACTATGGATTCTCAATAGATATTTTAACGTCTTTCTCGTATATATATTTTATTACTGGTAAACTATATACTTTGTACTTTGCACTGGTAACAATATTGAATTAATTAATTATTGGAATAAATAGATATTGCTTTTATGTATGTGGATCAACATTATAAAGTTTATTCTTTATCCCTAATAACAATTTACATGATTATGATGTATCAGTATTTTATAGTTAAATATTATGTAAGTTCGAATCTGTAATAGCGTTTGTTTAAATTTCCTTTTGCGGGGAACAAATCGTGTATATATAGAAAACCTTTGAACTGAGACTAATGAACGAATTAAACATGTATGGTATAGCTTAAATTATTACTACAGTGATATTATGTAATATATATTTCCAGCAGTACACATTTCAAGTCTCTCTACAGTATTCATGTTTTTCGGAAACAAAATAATACTTACACGATTCAGTCGAAATTTGTATAAATATTCGGATAATTCAATGCATTTGTTTTCGATTCATCCAATATCGTCAAAATGTATAATATTCGAATGTTATTTTTGTGACTTTCCAGTAAAGTAATATTTTGTTGATAACAAATAACAACTTTAATGAAATTCTAAAAGAGTCAATTGCAACTAATTTCCAAGTAATAAAACATACAGTTGTTGTTTGATATTTTAGTAAAATTTTAGTTTTACATTTTTTGGTTAAAAGAAAATATAAGATATGATTTCATTAAAATGTGTATTATCATTTATATATTCTCCTGTGATTATTATTTCGAGTCTGTATAAGATTCCATCAAACATTTTATACTGCATATTTCTGGGTCAAAAATCAGTCACGAAAGGTACTACAAAAAGGTCATTATTCGATTTTCCCGGTAGTTACGGAACAGAAAATCTAAGCAAAAAAAAAAAAAAACACTAAAAAAGTTAAATTTCCTAAGGAAAGTATTATTTATATAATATTTTCTGTTGATAAAAAAGTTATCTTACATTGGAATTTTTCACACTGGACTATTCGTATTATATTCCAAAACTTTGGACAATATTATAGTGTCTCGCACAACCTGCCAAAATATATTTGACAACATTTATGATATATCACAACCTGTAATAAATAAGGTATGCCTACGATTTGTGTTTAAATAAATCATGACAATTTCTTATGTAAAAGTATACTAAATAGTATGATGTATGTAATTTCTTACAAAATCTGTGCGGAAAATAGTTTGATAATTTTTAATTATCAAACTATCAATTAAAAATCGATTATGTTTATGTTTACATATAGTATATTAGTATTTAGTATGTTTATAGATATATATTTATAATTTATAATCGATGTCAAAATTAAAAATTCATCCGTTTTAATGTATTTGTCTGTTGTAGCTTTTCATTTACACAAAACTACAACGACGATTATATAGTCCAATAATTATCATATACTCAATGGCCCAATAATATAATACCGTATTCGTATTGTTATATATATATGTCCTTTGAACGTGAAAAACTCGAGTTACAATAAAAAAATAATATAATATACACCCACATGGGCTTTCACTGGGAACCGTTTTTCGATTTCGTACGAAGCAATACGCATAGGTATACGTGAGTATCGCCATGCTACATAATTTGAAGTGCAGCAATGCATCACTTCCCGAACACCTGTCAAAAACATCTTGGCGGCCGATGAGCGATAATAGTGATGAAGGACACGCGTTTAGCCTCACGGTACCATACACGATGTTTTGACTTACCAACGTTGATTAATATTACGGATGAGTTGTTCTTGTTTCGGTGATTTAAACGTTGTATCATTACGGTATAGGTAATATTATATATATATGTGTGTGTGTGTGTGTGTGTATAGCGTGTACACACAAAGAGGAATTTCGAAAAAGAAATATTTATCTCCTGTTACCGTAGTGTAGTTGCACGTCCGCGGTCAAGCGAGTTCGAAAAGGCAATCAACGCACAGTGCCAGGATATTATCTCTCTCTCGAAAACAAATGAAAGAAATTTTTTTCATCCCAAAACGGTAATATTTTCGAAACCGCGGTTTCTGTTCGGTGAAATGGTTTTATATGATTACGTTATCAACGGATGTAATAGTAATAATGTTATAACATCATAATAATGTAACATGTGGGTCAGCAGGTCCATTTTACCGCTACGTTTGTTTTCCATTGACAACGCAGCACCTGTACATATATTATATATATATATATATATATATATTATAATTTCTTTCGATAAGCATATTTGAGTGGCTTAAAACAACAACCTGGTGAATGCACTGTTTTCGAAAATGTACTTTTTCGTGAATTGTTGTATAGGAAGAAATTACATACATTTGGGTACAGTGACCAGTTAAATCCGACAAATATAAACATAGTTTATAACATAATTGGATTTGTCTAATTTTTATTTTTGGTGCAACAATCAGATAAATCAGAATTTATCTGGTTATTGCTCCAGTGTGGTCACACTGTATTTACCACATTATATCCATATTAAATAGAAGGATTATTCTGCAGTACTATTGCAATATCTACTGGTAAAGAGCATCAAATTCTTCATAAAATTGATAATAAAAGTCCGATTGAAAATATTCAAACACTGTATCATAGAGCACTTGAAATTAAAGCAGTTAAGTCAAAAGACGTTCTGGAACTAGCTGTGAAATATATATCACCTGAACATAATAATATGTAATTCTACAGACAATTTGAAGACAATGTAAATAATATATATATATTCGTATGGTTTCGCGATATTTAGAATTAACAAATTTTGATTGGATAAAAACTATCAGTGTAAAAAAATATAAATGTGTCAATATAAATAATTGATTATAACAGTTTTTAAAAACGGGGTGGATAACGACAGCCTGCACGCGGCCCACCCTGCATACGAGGATAACGCCCGTATCAATGTCGTCGACTTGGCGCTGTACAAGCCATTCGGCATCACAGCATTTTCGCAACAAAACAGCAAATCTAAATAATAACCCTGATCTATCTGATTATGAATATAATCATAATATAATGCAGCATTCCTCACTACGATTTTAGAAAGGGCCAAAAAATAACTTTGAAAATTACTTGCGGGCCGCATACATTTTTAATTGTAATGATTAAAAAGTATAAAAGTGTATAAATTATATATTAATTAGTTATAACTTAATGATTTATAGTTAAAATATTACAAATAATGCATAGTTTATAAAATGTAGATATTAAAATAGTGTAAGTACATAAAAAAATTTAAATTATATTGGTTTTTTTATTTAAAATTTTCTTGATTTTGATGGACGGTCTCTATTCTTTTATTATTTTATTAATGTCCACGGGTGATGTTGATGTTGACAACTGCAGTAAGTCGTCCAAATGTGCATCAGTTAAGCGATTTCTATATTTATTTTTAATAAATGTTAGCTTACTAAAAGTAGCTTCACACAAATAAGTTGTCCCAAAAAATGTAAAAATTGCTTTTACATCTGGTAAAAGCAGTGGCATAGCCAATGGGGGGTGGGGGGTGGGGCAGCGGGCCATGCCCCCCACCATCGGCTATATCAATGGCTATATTGTTTATTTTATACGTATGAAAAATTTGTTGAATTCGCTTTTGCTCAATTTGTAAATTTGTTTGATAGTAGGTAATTTTTTTTCTTATCAGTTTTTATCAAATCGATTTTTATAATATTATTATTGTGGTGAATTGGTGACTGATGGGCCTCCACTGTAATACCACATATCTCCTCTCGGAGCGTCCAAATAATGACTCCATATTAAGTGCTACTTCACTGTATGAAAATGATCTTCATGAAAATGCTTTAATAAACCTCAAAGCAGAGTTAACTATGTGGCGAAACCAGTGGAAAGATAGTACAGCAGAAAAACCAGAGTTAGCTATAGAAACATTACGTTATTGTACGAATGTATTACCTAATGTAAAATTACTACTACAATTATTTGCAACTTTACCGGTTACATCAGCGACACCAGAACGCACATTTTCAACTCTTAAATTATTAAAGAATTATTTACGATCAACAATGATTGAAGAGAGACTTAATGGCTTAGCTATGGCAAAGATAAATAAATCCGGAAAAATCACAGATGAAGAAGTAATCCAAGTTTTTTCTTCAAAATCTCATCGGCGTTTATTACTATTAGATTGGTCAAAATAAAGTTAAATTTTAATTGAATTATAATAAAATAAAAATGTAAACTGTTATTGTTAATTGTTGTTTTGGTTTTTTTTTAGTATTTTGGGTTTGCCCCCCTCCCCTAATTTAAAATTCTGGCTACGCCACTGGGTAAAAGGGAAGGATACGGAAGTTCTTCAAGTGTATTCCAAAATTTTATGACATTGTTTTTACCATTAAAATTTTTTTAATAGTATGTCCTACTGTAAGTCTATCAATTTTCTTTTCAATTAACTGACATGGCAATTAAAAATATTAATTTCAAATATATCTTTTGTAGTGACTGCCCATGGATTTTCAAGAAATCGAAATGCATTTCGAAAATGTTTCATAACATTGAAACGACTGTTCATTTCGTTTTGTAAAGTACTCAATAGTTCAAGAAATTATGGTTTTAAAGTTTCTATATTAGTTTCGTTAGAAAAAACATTATTTTCTCTCGTGATTAAATTGAATTTGAGAAAACTTGAAAAATTATTATTCGATACTTCTTCAATGTAGTACATTTTGAATTTTTCTTCGAAGGCAAAAGTCTTACTGGCTATGTGCGTGATAAGTTTACTTTCTCCTTGCAGATAAATCTGAAGAATATTTAAACTTTGAGTTACATCTGCAAGGAATGCAAGTTTGTACCAAAGTTCTAATGTTTTTATTTCTGGAAATTCAGCTTTTTGTTCGTGAATGAACAATTTAATTTCTTCACGAAGATAAAAAAATCGTTCTAAGACTTTACCTTTGCTTAGCCATCGCACTTCAGTATGACACATAATATCACTATATTGAGAATTTAGTTCGGAAAGAAATTCTTTAAATTGTCGGTGATTTAAATCTCTGACTCTGATAAAATTAACGATTTTAATTGTTTTTTTCATGATAATGTTAAATTTATTTGGAAATTTACATGATTAATTTTGGTTTTTCAATTTTGTTCTCAATAAGAGAAACAAGACCAGAATTATTTCCTATCATCGAAGGACACCCGCCTGTATATATTGAAATTAACTTTTGCCAATCTATACTATATTTTTCAAAAAATGTAGAAATTATTTCAAAATAATCCACGCCATGAATTTGGCCTTTCATTGGTATGACTTTCAAAATATTTTTTTTAATAATATTATCGTTTGAATAAAATCTGACAAACATAATTAATTGAGATGTAGAATTTATGTCTACTGATGAATCTAATTCTAAACAAAAAAAATCGGCATTCTACTAATTCATTGATTAATGAATCGAATACTTGATTTCCAAGATGTTCGACTCTACGAACATATGTAGTGTCAGATAACTACAGATTTGAAACTTGCTCATGTATTTCTTTAAAATTGGAAAAATTATAAAACATTGTATTTACGACTGTTTCAATACAATTTTTTATAAGTTCCGAAAATGGTTCCATGTGTTTGGCTAACAAATGTGTTACTTCGTAAGATGCCTTTGTTTCAAGTTAATTTTTATTAGTAATCCATAACATATATTGTTTTTCAAAAAAAAATTCCTTTATTTCAGAATTAAATATAATAACAAAACTTGATTAATTACAAATAATCAATAAGAACTGTTCGTACAAGACTACGTGGCAACACTACACCGCGTGGCGGAAATAAAAAATCAATGTATCAAATAATAATAATTAAATGTGTGTAGTGTACCTAACCATATTTGCCAAATATGTCATTCAATAAAATTATAAACGATAAGATAAACAAGAATAATAAAATAAGATAAATAAAATTTATTGCACATAGTACTTCACCAAAGCCAAACAATTCATACTTAATTTAATTAACTCTATTTAATTTTTAATTTTAGTATGTAATTTCAGTTTTAGTGCGGGCCGCTTAATGAGTACCGCTGAATTATATAATTATATAATTATGTATATAATTGATAAGCATTATATTTAGTTAATATTTGTATGTAACTAAAGCAAAAAATTAAAAATTAAAATGGAAAAGGAATCCTATGATATTATTATTATTATTACTTTTGTCAAATATAATTTTGATTTGTTATAATATTATTATGTTAAAGTTAAATGATTTAATGAAGTTAGTTAAAGTTAAATGAAGTCAATTTTGCTTAAAAGTTTTTATGAGATTCTTGTTATATATAAATATTGTATTTTAAGAAATAAGAAGGAAAAGGAATCCTGTGATAGTGAATTTCACTAATTTTAACAAACAAAAATTTGTTTTTTGTTGTTGTAATTATAATCAATTTTTACGCCACTTGTTTTATTATATTTCAATTTAGAACTTAAGGTACTGTTTTACTATGTTTCGGAGTACTACAATTTAAATTTAAAATTTTTGGGGAATTCTTTTTTAAATTTACTATTAGTATATCCTCAGGAAACGATATATTTTATGCAATAACCAAATAAGTTTCATAACTTTGGACAACTTTTATCTAAAGAAAAAAAATAGTATACTAAATTCTTAGTTCGTAGTAATATTTTTCATTGTATTAATAATAAAAAAATGTAACTGTAATAGTTTTATTACTTATTAATCATGGAATAAAATATTTTTTTATCAGCCCTGAACAATTAAAAAAAAAAATGGATTTACTTGATTGTTGGGCTGGTACCGATTTGGGTTCCGAGCTCTAATCCCACATGCTGAATTGGTTCCCGTTTGAAAAAGGCATTTTATTAAGGTAAGCTAAATTGGTTGCCGTTTAATAAAGGTATTTTATTAAGTTGAGCCGAATTGGTTCCCGTTTATTTACGCAAATTTTCCTTCTCAATTTTACAGGCTTAGGACTGTTAACTTAAAAGAAGCCTTGGTTAAAAATGTGCGTTAATGTGTGTTATAAAAAAAAAATGATATAATATATACAATTTTAAATCGTTGATTTGGAAGTCAACTATAGTCATCACTAGATGTAGGTATAAAATACAAATAATAAAATATAATAAATACAATTATTTAAAACCGTTGATTTGCAAATTTAAAGCAAACTCTCTCTAAGTATTCAATTCGCGTAAGCTTCTTATTAGTGTACTCACTTATACAATTTTCCAAGAGTTTGTTATTTTTTTCTTGTTTGCTAGTAAGTTGTATAGTATTATTACTTCGAAAATTAGTATAATTTAATGTCTGAATACTGTTTAAAGTCTCCATAAAATAAAATATATTAGGATTAGCAGATATAAATTCTTTATTCAGCTTTGAATGGAACGATTCGCAACAATTTGTAGTCCTATCAATATTTTTGTCAAATCTAGCACAAATTTTCGATGGAAAGATACTGTCTGTCATTATGTATGTATCATGAATGTAGTCGAAGAACTGATCCAGTTTTGGGCAGCAAGACTTTATGGCCATCAAATCATTATAAAAACAGTCTTCGACGTCTTCGAGTGATAATAAGGGCAGTTCAAAAAATAGTTTCAGAAGTTGTCCGATTTCTGAAACATTATGTTTAAATTCATTGGAGAGACCAAATTGTTGAATTTTTCTCCACCATGACTGCCATAAATGGAATCTGCAACCTCTAACTGTAACTTGCTGTAGCTGTGAAGTTATATTGTTATGTTATATTATGCTATGTTAAGTTATGGATAGCTTTTTCAAAATCTACGAAAACCATGCCAACTGTTAGATATTTTGTGACCTTATTTAATGCAAGTATGTAAGTGTCTGTAGTCTTGTTTGGGAGTAGACTGAATACGACAGGAACATAGCTGTTTTGTACCTTGATAAAAATAGAAAATAATTGGTAAAATTGATTATGACAACTTTTGAATGTTCCATCGACAAATAACGTAGCGGCTTTCTTGAGTTGTTCCAAGTTCTGCGCGCATGTAAATTTAATTATATTGTTGACAGAATCGTTGTCATAAATAAAGTTTTCTCCGAGATTAGTTATTAACGAATATTCACTGACACTTTTATGCAGTTTTTCAAGATTAGAAGGTAACTTGGGAATTGTTCTTAATTTAACAGCATTCAAATTTTTACGAACTCTGTTAATATCATTTTGAAGTAGTGACTCACTATGACTGTTTGAAGCTATTTCCTTGCGTATAATTTTAGATAGTCGCTCTGTAATAAGTTCGTCACATTTTCTTTTTAGTGAATTTGTCAATTGTTGTCGCACAAGTTTACCATCATCTTCTCTTTCGTGGTTATGTGTTAATACTTATTCGCATAAACAATCTCCATTCAATTTAACGTATGCTTTACATTTTCGTTTTGTACATATCCACCTCTGTATGTTATCTGCTAGGTTCTTTTAGAATCCAAACTTGTAATTGTCAATAATCAAAAACTTAATTATCTTTTCACTAAACATAAACTCCATAATTACGAAAAATTAAAATTCTAAAATATAAATTAAAATACGAAATACAAGTTACAAATTTACACGATGTGTTATTCAAGACTGTACAGTGCTCACTGCTCACCAACATTATTGCCATTCGTACATAGGATAATATAGACGATATACCATACAGCTATAAAAGTACATATATCTCAAACGTTATCTTAATTGATCGGGATATCATCGATAATTTGCTAAACTTCCAATATATAAAAATATTGCCATCTTATTGTATATTATACTATAGATTATAGAGTGTAGCCGTGTAGGTACATTTATATTTTATACTGTCTAATTTATATTTTGTACTAAATTAAAAATTACCTGTACATAAACGGGAACCAATTCGGCTCAACTTAATAAAATACCTTTTTCACACGGGAACCAATTCGGTTACTCCCGATTGTTGTTCCAAACCCATCAATTTCAATTTTGACTGCGTCCACTCTAGCTCCGTATTAGCTTTACGTTACTGCATTTTGTTAAAAATCAGTTACTGACATATTTATATACGCATCATCGTTTCTAGAGTATATAGAAATATAATTATTATATACGACCACGTACAATGAACACACCAGTTTTGTTTTTATTTTAGAAACGTACAATAATCATATGCATCGAAAATTTTGATACGGGACAGTTTAAGATTGAGGGCAATTGAAAATAAATTAATTTCTACGAATTCATATCCAATAACTGCGTCAAAGTGACACTTGGTTAAAAAGATTGAATTAAAATAATTAATTTCAATTACCATCGTATATGAGTAAGTGTAAGTAGAATATAATAATATTATATACATTGTTCTATCAAGGTTATAAAAAAAATCAAGTTAATATTTTAAATTATCAAACAGACGCGATGAAAATATAAGATTATAAGTACGTTTAAATATTTGAAATATAAATGTTTTGTCATACCGGTATCCACGTGCGCATGACTTGTCGTTGTTTTATGTTATATTATATCAATTAACCAACGTTTATTACCCGATAGGTTACGATTTATGATCGTTCTTTGTAAATATATGTATACAAATTGGCTAACTGTCATTTGATTACAATTTAATGGATGTATTACCATAATAATTACATTTCATAACGTCTCTAAATGCTCAACATCACGTTTTCGGGTTTCCATACTCTTATAAAGTGATTTGTGTGATTCACAGTATAAAATAATATTTAGTAATAGTAGGTATATATATCTACCTCTACAAGTATAGTATCTGCACCAAGCTCACCAACTTATTTTCCCTCGGATATGAATAGACTTGCTGACATACTAGACATTCTTGTAACCAAATCAATTCAATTCAACGTCATACAAG
>JAIPRK010002992.1:0-10347 GCA_025469195.1 Chaitophorus viminalis | reverse complement strand
TACTATATTATTATATACACATTTTAGACAAACATATTAACTCCATTCAGAATCGTTATTCGTATACAATGATATCTATCATTGCATTCAAATTTAACAAATCCATTGTAATAATGACCTATCCTATGAACGAGGTACACTTCACCCCCAACTGTACAGCAAAGCGAGGTCCACCCGTTCTTTTTTTTTTTATAATCGGTGATTAAAAAAAATTGACTTGTACAAAATACTTGAAAATTCAATAGAAGATTCCACAGAAGTAGTTATTATTGTCATTCAAAAATGATTAAAATCCATAAACACAATTTTTTTTTATAAGCATTTGAACAGCGAATATTGACATAAAATTACTTGTAAAATATAATATAATATATAAAATTCTAGACTAACAAATCATATCAGTTTTTGAAATTTGCTCCAACTCAAAAATGAAAAACCGTAACAACTTGAAATTTTCACCAAATCTTTATTTTTACATTTTCTATACATGGTAACGTTTTCGAAGTATTTTGACTTATTTTGAATTATTTATAGACAATTTAAATTTTCGATTTTTGTAAATTTTTTATTTTAAACATCTATAAAATTTTATTCGCAGACTGAAAACCCTTGAAAATTTAATACAAGATTTATTATAAGTTATACTAATTGTAACTAAAAAATATCGAAGATTGTTTCACTCAAATTTTTTTATAAGCCCATAATGTTCAAATTTGTATAAAATATGTTAAAATCGCAATAATTGCAAATTATTTTGTAGTTGAAAATTTATAAAATTTTTTCTGTCAATAACTAAGGTTCAAAATTTTAACACTAGGTTATCCGTAAGTTACTTTTTATAAATCTATAAAAAAAAGTTCTACCAGACTTAAAGGAAAAAATTTTATGACTGATTGAAATTTAAATTTTTACGAAATTGCATACTATTGCATTATATTTCAATTTAAATATAAAATACTACATTATTAAATACACATTTTAGACAATTATATTAACTTCATTCAGAATCGTTATTCGTATACAATGATATCTATCATTGCATTCAAATTTATCAAATCCATTGTAATGATTACCTATCTTATAAACAAGGTGCACTCCACCCCCAACTGTACAGCAAAGCGAGGCCCATCCGTTTTTTTTGTATTATGACTGGATTCCGAATTCCATAAAAATTGTGGGGTTGGTCATACAAATGCGTACAAGAAGAAGAGTTGCATACAAGAAACTACCAAATTTCGAAGTGGGGTGGGCTGATGTGATGTACGTCATTTTTTTAGAAAATATTGTCACATTACACAAAAAAAAAAAGCAACGATCGGAAAAAATAACCCGAAACTGAATTTTCTAGAATATAAATTCCAATTCAACGTACCTAACAGAAATCCTGGAGCCAAGTAATATTACGATTGAGACCAAAATATGAATTTAAAATTATAAAACAATCGTTTTTATAAGCTCAAACATTGCAGCTATATATTTACAGTAAATTATGCGATGTTAAGGACCAAAAGTTCTTTGAAAATTGTTATTAAATCATTCTGAACTCCATAGGTAATATTATATAATTTGGATTTTTAATAAATAATTTAAATACATTTTTCTACGACCATAAATCACCAGTTTCAATAGGAAGTTATTCTATGACAAATACTAAACGACGTAGAGAAGTCATGTATACGTGACGACGATATTAAATATATTATTATGATGAATGTAATTTATGAGCTCTGTCGTTTACTCCATTTCACTAATATATAATATGGCGAATTTGTTCTGTTGAACCGTAAATCAAAAAAATCTTATTTGTAATGTTTTATATTCCTAGTTATAAATTATACAGTTGTTGTTGTTTTTTTTTTTTTATTCTATTTTATTTTTTTTTTTTACTATTTGTACAATAATATTATAGTTTCGGTGTGACTGTAATGATGTACTGCAATACACCGTGCAGATAAAAAATAGTTGACAAACTCAATGAATAGACATATCTATCCAAAGTAGAAACACCTTATCCTTGAATTGCTAATTTCTTCCTTTTTAAAATCTTATATATCTTATTTATCGATAAAAATTGCACGTCTAGTTCGTAACTCATTTACCATTTAGGTATCATTATATTTTATCTGATACATACAATATAATGTTGTATGACTGAAAGTGATTGTTTTTCATTTTTTATTTATTTATTTTTTTTTTTTTTTTGTTAATCGAAATAATTTTAGTATATAAGACTGTTTTTAAAACTCGAAACGTTCATAAAAGAACTACTAAGAAAACAAGAAAAATACTAAGAAAATCGAAGAATTATTTATCTATAAGCAGTGTCCAGTTGGCAGTTGTTAGGGGAAAAAAGTTATTTATATTTCTGGTACGGATTTACTAATTTACTACCCCTATAAGTAGTATAGTGAACAAAAAACTAAAAAAAGAAATCGAGAACAAATACATTTCTTATTTCGTTCTTGATTTATAACACACAATTATAAAACAAATAAATTAGAAATAGATTTGCGACCTACAAATTTGAGCTACCGACGATTTTTTTATAGTTATGTATAATTTTATATTTATTTAATAACAATCAAGTAAAACATTTTTTATTTAGCCGATAATACGAACCATCACAATTTATTATGCGATTCCCAACCGATTTTAGCGTACGATCGTCACGACAAAAATTTTACATCTAAACTGAGTTCTTTATTAATATTTTTTTTTATCTAGTCGAACCTTGAATAATGAAACTGAAACAATTTATCATATTTTTACGTATGATTATTATACGTGGTAAATCAAAAACAAAAGTTATAAAAGTTACCTACGCTTATGGGCAATACGATTATGAAAGGCTTACAATATACTTTATTCTTACTGCACGCAAGTCGACACGTCTTTTTGTTACCTATTTTACGAGGATCGATTTCGCGCTACAATTATTTTTTCGATTTCGTTGATGTCCCCGACGTTTTAATTTAATCCTTGTTCAAAATCCCAACGATCTCGTCCCTCGGGAACACGTTCGGTCAGAATTTACACTCAAAACGACAACCAATTCGTTACGGATCCCGATTATGGTGTAACTTCGCTTGTACAACCGCGGGTCTTTCTGAATTCGCGGAAATGGAAATCGACAGGATATCTTGTCCGTACAGCTTAGGTACGTCGCGAGGACACTCACAAATAAAGTTCATCTTAATTAAACTGTTCGTTTTTTCCGCTCTCCGATGAATTCAAAATGACTTTTGTCGTTTGTCGTTTCGATCCGGCATGATGGGTGGGTTGATTCGCGTGAGTGAGCGAATAAAGAATCGCGGGTAAAATAATACTTATACGTGATCGGGACGTCGGCTAATGAGTATTGTGTGTGTGATTTCTAGAAATCTGAAAATTTCGGACTGTGCCGGATTAACAAACAATTGAATATTTACTACTATACTAAAAACCACAATATTAAAGAACTCGTCATACGTAATATTTTCTTTTCGGATCAATTGTAAGTTGAATGTCTATTTATCATTGCAAAAAATTATTCAATAGAATAACCAATGATGTAAGATCGATTAAAAAATATGTCAAATACGTACATTAATCTGTTATGTGGAGAATATTTGTGATCGAAATTTTTTTTTTTTTTAGATTTAGATGTTGATATTTTAAAACTTAATGAAATGCAGTAACAATAAAGAAATACTGAATTATTATTGAAAATTATAAAATATATTGAAATTCTTCGGAAAATCGTAGGTCGACAATTTAATTAAAATATTATAAGCGATATCGATATTTAGATAGCATGAAAATGTCATGTTCTGTAAGAAACAAAAACAAGTGTGTAAAAGGTTAAGTTTACCTAATGATTTCATATAATTTGGTTTATGCGTATCCTTGTAGTTTAAAATTATTGTATTGCTTTTTAGTTTTTTTTTTTTTTTTGATAATCAATTGAAAAAAATCGAAAATTGACCTTTTTATGATTATAATATTTTACCGCCGGTTCATAATAAACCTTTTTACAACTTTGATTCAACTCATACGTATATATATTACACACATCCATCTAAGATAATTATTACTGCACTTAAATTATATTATTTGTATACTCGTATGCATTATATAATAAGAAAAATAAAATAGCTTTTGAGAATCTTGGCTGTGATGCAGAGTTTAGATCAATAAAAGAAAATATCAATGATTATTTGAAAGTTGATATTACGCAATGTAGTTGTGTCCAGTGGCGCAACAACCGGAGCGAATGGCGATGCCTAGCATTGGGGCCTCATGACTCAAAGGAAACAACATCATAGGTGTAACTTGGAAGGGTAATTTTAATGCTAAAGAATTAAATCAAAACTGAGCATTTAAAATGTTGAACACAATTAATTGTGATGCCGATAAAATAATAATAATCACCTACATAATATCACAGTGCGGTATATTCAGTCCACAAGTTGTATAATTATATATTATTATATCGTATTATATTTTATAGAATATACTACTACAACCATTACTTAATAATTCATCTGTTATATTCTGTATAAATACTGTTAACATTAGAATAACAGCCCAATTAACGATGGTATCATACTGGTTTGTGGCGGCGGGGGTCAATATTAATTTCCGATGCTCTCCATAAATATTATTAATATATACATACATATATCATAAAAAAATTTTTTCGATAACTTCTTTAATTTTGGTATTATTAATTATTATTAAAATACAACCATAATTCATGTATACAGTATTATTTCGGTAATAATAAATAAAAATCATGTCAGCAAAAAAATGTTGACTACAAATACTTAAGTAAACATAGGGCCCCAGATTTATTTTGTCATCGGGGCCCAAAGATCCTATTTGCACCACTGATTGTGTCTCATCCTTCTTTTTATTTTTCACAAATCTTAGAGTGTCTTCATAATGAAGACACCTGAGACAAGAATACCAATTTATCCCCCCCCCCTATATCATCTTATATTTAGTTTCAATATATTATGTGTACGGATGTGTGTGTGTGTGTGTGTGTGTGTGCGCGTGCGCGCGCGCGCGCGTGTGTAACACGTATTTCAGTATTTCAATAAGTAGTGGCGTCGATATTTAACTTTGGCAAACAATCAACGTTTGGCCAAAAGTTTAACCATGCGCATGTGGAGGAATAAAATAAGAGACACGAACAAGCCCGAGCACGACCGATGCACACTCGTTCCCCCGTTAAACTTGAACATGGACAAGACCACTTTAAGTCGAGTTAATTGTTAATTTAACACGATTATTCGTTAACACACGATCGTCGTATACAATAATATAATGTGTATGTATATAGTACACGGGAAAGTCTGCAGCAGCGCCGTCGGCTTTTCACGAGCTAAACCCGCTTTTACGACGTATAATAATAATAATTATAATAACAGTGGTACGCACACACTCTCTCACACACACACACACGCACCCAAAGACACTCGAACATAAACATATAATATATATATATATATATATATATATATATACGTACGCATACCCCCACACTTGCCCACTCGCTTTATAGCACCAAAGTCGGTCTGAATAACTTGTGAGCAACTACATATATACTCCAGCAGACCGCGAGCGAGCGCTGCAGAGATTTACGTGAAAAGTTCAAGACATTAGCATTAACACATTCGGCTCTATATTCCCATTCTCTCTGGGTGATTATTATTTATCGGTTATCAATGTCAACGGGGTCGTCGTTCGGTAAAACGAACAATAATAGAGAGTCTATAAATGATCGCAAGTTTTTCCCGAGACAATACGAGTGCGTGTACCTAGGTAGGTATATAAGCAATGGTGTTTTTAGGGAGTGAGGCAAAGGGGACAATTGCCCCGGGTAACAAATTTTAGTGGAATCTTTTTTTAAATAACAGATTCACAAATTACAATAATTGTTGTGACAAATTAATTTCAACAAAACTCTCCATCGATATTTAATATCAACACAGCTATCCTATGTAATAAATTTCCACGTAATGAACTCTAGTAATCTAATGGTAGCCTGATGCCCTTGTAAGCTGATCAAGTGTCGCGAAATATAAACTCATACACCTTATAAAATTATTATTCTAAATTATGTACATGCATAAACTAAACATTTCTTGTGGGCCATGATATTAGTAACATCACAGAATATGATAGATATCATTAGTGTGTATTATTATGGTAGCATGTTAAATTTTTTTACAGTGCGATAGTTATAGTAATACTATGATGAACTGATAATGATAAAAAGAAAAATTTACAACGAATTTCAGTTTTTCAACGTAAATTACACGTATATTATAATGTAAAAACCTCCTGATAGTTTCTGGCAACACGTATCCCTTTGCTTTAAATAACAGTTTATAGTATTTTTATTGTATACCTATAACATTATTTAATGTATCTTTTTGCATCATAATTTAAATAGTAATATTTATGTTAAAATATTGTATTTTGTTCTTTTTGTATACTAATTTTTAAGTTTTCCTGTATAGGAAAGCTGTAATAAGACTTATGTCCATATATTTGAATAAATAAATAAACATATAATATTATTTTATGAAGACAAATAACTGATATTTTTGTATTATTATTAAATAGAACTATTTTAAAAAAATTTCAATTTTAACTTTATTTGAAGTTATTTCAACAGTTAATTAAATTGATTAAGTTATTAAATCGATAAGAAAATTAACGAACTATTTAAGTTAAATAATTTAAAAAAATTAACTTTGTAAGTAGTTAATACCCATCTCAAATTATGTGGTATTCCTAAATATTGAAGCTCTGTTAACAACTTCATTAAACTATATTGAAATGATTAAAGATCTTGCAAAATCACAAACACGCCAAAAATTAATGATCTAATTATGTTAATTTTTCATCCCTTAAATATTTATATTGTTATTGTATTATTTTTTAATATGTTTACTACTTCATTAATAGAAACAAAATATAATCAATATATTTTACAATTTGCTATTTTGTTATCACAGGTGCTACTGAGAGTATCTTTTAACAACCACCATATTACACGTGTTGTCATTTTTTCTATAGATGAGAAAACTTTCTGTCCAAAAAATCTGAAGGGAAGAAGGCATTAAAAAAAAATCTGTACCCAGGGCAGTAAAATCCTAAATACGCCACTGTATATAAAGTATACATATTCATTTATATATAATTGTAACGTTTCTGAATTTCAGATACTAATTATAAAGTTTGATATAAATAAAATTAATATTTTAATTAATAATTCGTACATTTAAATACTTCGAATACAGTCGTGTATTAGGAGAGTTCGTTTACCTAATCCGTAATTGACATGTCGTCGTCGATAGATTTTATCTCCAAATCATGCTACCACTTCACAGATAGTTCCGGTTTAACCGTTACATCCACAACCGATGCAGCTGTGAATCCGCTAAACTTTATACTGCACTTTCCATTATGCATAATGCAATTACTTTAAAATAAAATGTGAAAACTATGTAAATAGTGCACAACCAAGCCGAGAGCTAGAATTTTTCCCCGGACGCATTCACTCAGCCGTATCACGTCCAGCCGTCAACTAATGAAAATTGTTGTGCGTGTCTCTTTTTCAATTTCCATGGCAACCAACAATACGGCTCACAAGGACCACCGAGCGGCTTACGGCAGACCGAATTAAACGGGCTATGCCATTATTATCAGAAAACGGATGAACATCAAGACCGTCCCATATGAACCGTAGAATTGATGCATTTCATTAGGTTTTCTTACGTCGGAAACCGTTTACGGAGTCAAACGTTTAAAGCCTATTTATTTTACTGTTTATATATATACATCGATATATCGATTTTTAATACCTACCTCGTGGATTTTAAATTATATTTTCTAACTGTGTTTAAATAAGTATATAATCATGAGTAGGCGACCAAGAATATTACAGAATCTCATCGTAAATGGATATACATTCGAACAACTAGAAGATTTTAAATATTTGGGAATCAATTTGAATAATAGGAATGATATGCATAACGAGATTAGATTAAGACTAAATACGGTAAATCATGGCTATTATGCAATGAGTAAATTATTCAGATCTAAGCTTCTTTCCAGAGAAACTAAGAAAAAGCTTTTAATATTTAAAAGAAAGATTCTCAGAAGAATATATAGTCTCATATATAATACGGAAACAGGGGAGTACTAAAGGAGAACAAATGCAAATATTGAAAGAATCTTTAATGGACCAAATATCCAAAAATATCTTGCCTCAAAGAGAGCACATATGGCGAGATAAGGACAGCCAAATGAGATAAGTTGTGATATCTAAACCAAATAAAACACGTCCCAGAGGAAGACCACGTCAGCGTGGGATAGATCGAGTAAAGAAAGGTTTAATGCAAGTAAATGAAACAGCAATAATTGAGGATACAGACAACAGAGACCGATGGAGAGGCTTTGTAGAAGCAGCGAAGGGCTTTAATGGCCTGTAGAAGCTAAAAAAAAAAAAATGTGTTTAAATGTTTCTTGGCCAATTTTTATAATTGTTCTGTCATGATACAATTTTTATTCGTTTGTCAATTTTAATACAAGTTATTTATGAATTATTAATTTTAAATGTTACACAATTCCTTATTGTATTTCTATTTATCCTATACATTATTATTCTTTATTTTGTAATTATTTTAGCAAAAAAACCTAGGAGTTCCGTAGATTATCTTGTAATATTGTGACTCATCTCGGCTCATAAGTCATCAGTTAGAATAAATAGATCTTCTCGATCTGATAATCGGGGGTTACCAAAATAAGCCAGCCGTACAGTAAATGGTCACTTAATCCGGAGTAAATAGGAACTTTTGTTTTTATCTATTTCTAATTTGTTTTTTTTTTTTTGCGGCGTACGTATATTTATATTGCTAGTATAAAGTATTAAATTTAAAATTTAAGGAAACCAGTAAGTAGGTTAAGAACCATTTGCACAGTACAATTATTCTCGTTTAATGATCATATTTTTATGAATCATCACCTATAATTAGAGCGTGCTTGATCTGTATTTCACATAATCTATAACTCTCTAATATTGTAGCGTGCGAACTCGACAAACTACCGATGAATAGGACTCGTGCTCATGCGTGTGTTTGACAGTTTGACTAGGTATAAGTACAATGCAAATGTAAAGTGTACTGGATATTGTCAGTTTTGTGAAACAAAAAAATTAATACTGGGTAAAAATTCTATGGTCGATTGATATAGTGTTTTTTAAGTCCTTAAATAATAAATATCAGTCAGTCCCAATGTATGCGGAAAAAGTAATAATGTCAAGCAGTTGCGGCAAAATTATATAATATAGAATGTACATATAATTAGTGTCATAGGCTGATATTGTCTACTTTTCGGCATTTCTCGTAAGTTATGAAAAATCAAAATTGTGACACTATATTACTGTGGCTCATAGTTTCTTACATATCAGTTTTTTAAATTTGTTACAATCGATCCAACTTTAACTTTTAAGGGATTCTTCGAAAATCCCTCTATCCCTGCTCTTACCCATGTAGGTTAGGATATTTACCCAAGTTATATTAGATTTTTAAATTAAATCAACACCAAGTAGTGTTTATTACTACATAAAGTATACGTACAGCGAATCACGCGTTTCCCGATCAATACAGATATATTTTAACGTTTAAAACTCATACATAATAATGCGACCCCAATAATCAATATCATGTTATATTTAATGCTATCAACAGCTGCTTTTTGTTTCACAATACATTATTACCTATATAATCTAATATAAATCAATATTTCTTTTTTATTTAATCTTTTGCTAAGCTAAATGCTGCATAAAAATATTAAACAAACATCGTTTCACTCTGCAGTGCGCTATACTTATGCAATACCTATTATAGCAGGAAAATATATTTTAAAACAGTGTTTCCAAAAAAAAATATTTAATTCCGTTTATGAAATTAATTTAACAATATTGTATAACTATGGTACTCGTATTTTATAAATACATAGGTATATGTAATGGGTATAGGTAGTAATGTTTAAACACATATATATTTTATATTTGTCTTAACTCTTACACCTTTTTAGTTTATTACACATAAGTAACATAAAAGTAGGCGGTGCACACGAATTGCGTACCAAAACAGGTAGACGAATCTTTTTGAACGAATTGCGTCCCGGACGCAATTCGTGTTACCTTATAAATTAAGATTTTTTTTTTTTGAGCTTTCCAGTGGTTTCCAAATTTATTTTTGATTTTGATAATTTTAAATTTAAATTAATAAAAAAAAAAAAAAAACAATAATGCCGGAGCTTTACATGGCATGTTTGCCGTGTTTA